>WAAE01012944.1:0-20311 GCA_013400495.1 Nicator chloris
TGTTTTGGTTTTGTTTTGCTTTGCTTGGGCTTTTTTTTTTGATTTTTTTTTTTTTTGGCCTAGTCACTCTAATCTCTGCTGTTTGGGGCTGGGAGGGAAACTTTTTGGATTTCACATTTTGCCCTACAGCTGTGTAAGACCAGAACCATCACCAGCAAAGAAATAACAACAGTCCCAACCCAACCCTTCCCTTAGGGCAGTGAGAACCTGAAACCAGAACCAAGCCAACAGGAAGACACATTTTATCCACTACCAACACCTTCTTTCAGTGTCAGAAGAAAAATGAATCTAATAGGGCATGCTGTCAGCAAGAAATCCGAGGAGTGAGGTGACCCTACTCGTGTACAAGGCCTCCAGAAATCCTGGCACTTTCAAACCACATTTTGACAGAGTCAGTTGTAGCAGAGAACTAGAACAAGAATGAAAGTTTTCTGAAAGATAGAGATGAAGAAATGAAAAGTTATTCTGTAAGAAAAACGTCCGAAGTGTGATTCTGGTGTGAATTTTGCACTTTGAATTCTGTGCAAAAATGCACCTAGACTATGTATATTCTAGCACCATAGTCCATTGCAGCTCCTCTTTAATCCCAGTTTCTTCTTAGTATCAACTGCAACATTGTATTTTGCTTATTGTAGTTTCCATCTTGGAAATTTAGGTTTAATATTTCAGCTGCTTCTAATTTGACCACACTGAAACTTGGCTTTAATCAGGTAGGTTTCCTGAGGAATCCACTGAGCTGTGTTTTTTGAAGTGCAACAAAAATAACAAAACTGTTGATTTCAGATATATTTTCCAAGGTGCTACATCCAGCAAAACTTGGTTTTGAGAAAATAGAAAACTGCAGGAAAATTGCTCTTAGTCCCTGTCTATTCTGGATCTCTCACAACACAAAAATGGTGGAGATGGACTCCAAACCTAAAGAAAGCTGATGGACATTAACCAAAACTTTTACTGCTGGAGTTCTTGCCAGTGAAGGGCAAAACCACACTTTCCAGCAGAGATAGAATGTCCCATTCATGTTAAATTAGCTGGAGAATGGCAAAATGATGGAGGCTTTCCGGCATGAAAAAGCGGGAATTTTTCAAGGCTTTAATGAAAAGGAATATTTTTGGCTTTTAGGAGAAATAAGGCAGCTATTTGGGGGCAGTGGGAAATGGCTGCAGTCACAATAGAGGTATGGACCTATTATGAATACATCTTGCTGTGGCAGATTATGTGGGGGGTTAAATTTAGACTTGCAGAAGTATTCAGTGCCTTGCTCCTAGACCATTAGTATCAGAGTCTTTGTTTGGAGATTATTTCTCTGACATAACATTTAAAACCTTTTCAAGCTGTGCCACGTGGCATTGTTAAATTGTGTGATACTTAGCAGAACAACCAAGAGTACAGACATTTGACCTACCAGACACAGAGGGAAAATTTTCTAAGATTGAGACCATCCTTAAATGAATTTTAGAAGTACATGGTACTAAAACACCTTTGAATAGCTAGGCTTTCTGTGCTGCTGAAACATGTTAAAGGCTTCATGTCCATTCTAAATGTCAGTGTCATGCAGTCTGAACACAAACCATTCCTTACCTATGTCCTTGAAATTCATATGAGCAAAATGTTTGGTAGGGATTTTTTTGTCATAACAAAATCTGTTCACACTCAAGAGCCATGCAGAGAAGAATATCTGAATATCTCAGAGCAATATCTGAAAACAGCAGAGAAATGTACAAAATTCTGTGTGAACAAGAGTGGTTTTCAATTTGCAAATGGAGCAATCATTTTTGGCTGTTGCTTTTAAATTGCATTAACACACACCATTATTCTACATTTCAGCTCAGAACTACAAGCAACCTTATGGAAAAGTATCTGTGGGGATGAAATCTGTTTTGATGGGCAATGAGTTCTTTGCTACCAGGAGAAATAAGCACCCCTCCAGAAGTAAGTTTCTGAAGATTTGGAGGAGAGTTCCCACACTGAAAATGGAATATGGTTAACAAGCAATTACTTTTTATCACAATATTACCAAAGATAACAGTTTGGTGCTTGTCTGTCACACCTGACTTTTTTTGTCTAATGTCTTTAAAACGCCTCCCAAGATAAACACTCATGTCTCTCTTGGGCCATTGTCCCCCACATGAGGAACAGTTCCTATTTCTAAGACAGATAATGTGTAACTGCTGACAGAAGTCCTTTAATCTTGTCATTTGTCCAAGGAATATGAAAACAAAAAGGTTTCCCCCTATCTCCTTGCAGGTGTTGTTTAGGTACAGAAGGTCCCATTAAATTCTTGATGCCAAGAAAGCACATATCTGTGAAATACATTTGCCAGCCCAATGAGTCTGACAGGTAACAATAGTCCAGACTCTTCTGAGCAGCTTTTTAATGCACTGAGCAAAATAACAAATGCAACTATATTTGGGAAGTGCCACTGAAGATTTTGTGCCTTGGCTAAATGAAAATATGCTTAGGACACCTTTGAACACCACAATATCCCGTGGAGGTAGAATTGCCTAATGTTATTTGACTCTACTGCTAATTGCTGGTGCTTCATCTAAAGTGAAACCTTGCTTCAGAAGGAGCTCTCTCCTGAAGATTGACAGACACCTCTGCCCAAATTAAATTCCGCTGAAGAGCTGATATTTTTGATATTAGTGAACCAATCTGGGAAAGGCCTTTTGGGTTTTGTCTTTCTGAGGGCTGCTGGCATTCACACACTGGGCAGGAATGCCTTGCCTATGTCCATTTTGCCCTTGTACAAACAGGTGGATTCATCAGGTCATCACGACACAAAGGAGATTTTAACTTTCTCAGTAAATTTATCACTGGTGGTAGGCACAGGAGAAATTGCCTTGTTGAACAAAAAGAGGTAATTTTACAGCAGAAATGGAGAAAATGAACATCAAAAGGTTGATAGCAAAGCCTGCAGATAATAGTGTGTGTTACATGCATTTGATATGCTCTTTTAATTTTTCTTTTTTTAAAATTTGTCTGGAGATTGACCTTATTCATGGAGAAGGGTTCAGCTCTCTCAGCTACATGGACATTTAAAAACATGTGCAGTATATCCAGGCTACATATGTGCAATATATCAGCTATGCCTCAGCCCAGTAGCCACCTTTCAGCAAATGAGTTGCTGGAGCACTGCATCAGGTATGGGAGCTGAATCACCTCCCTGCCCAGCAACACTTGAAATTGTATCACTTAAACCCCAGTCAGATGACTGGAACCACAGGCATAGGGTCTATGTAGGTATTTTGCATTATATGGAAATAAATGTGAATGTATAAAGATGTGTGTGGTCTTTTCATCAGAAAATGCTAGAAGGTTCTCTTAAGACAGGCCTCTTTCAGAAGGAATTGTTGAACATATTTCCTTCTAACTCTTCAAAACGTTTTAAATATTTCAAAAAATTCACTAACCAGAGGGAAGAAACTAATTAGAGCTCATGACTGAGCACTATTGCAATGGAGGAGATTTTGGTACAAAATTCCTGTCAGGAAGCAGAAACCCAGGTCAGTCAGGAATATGTTGTTTGCTGGGATGGAGGGACAGCTTTTCCCCACAGACCTTTATGGAACATTGGTTAGGACTTATAGACAGTTTAGATACACCTACAATAAAATGGTCTGACGGGTTGGGAATTTTCCCCAATGAAAACATGCTTGGAGGAAAAGTCTCAATTTTGAGTCTGGGCCCCTAAAATCTGTCAGTGGAAGTTTCAGTGGATTCAGTGAGTCTGGCACTTGGTGTGCAATCATTTTCTCAGGACCACACAGTAAGTCTGTGGCAGGGACATGACCCAAATGTAAGTCTGCTGAGTCCATGCAGTCCGGTGCCTTAACCACAGGTTTTTGCTTGATTTTAGTAGGTATTTCTTTAATGCTATTATTCTACTAGCTCATAGCTGTCAGAGATTTTAAGAAAGCTTTTGAAGGAGTAAGGGTTATCCAACTGTTTAAGAACTAGTGGTTTGGTTTTCATTTGTATCAGAATATCTTAAGAGAAGAAGACATTCTAGCAGTTTTAAAATGAGTCTGACTTTAATTGCAAAAAGAAGCCTCTCACAAACCCAAAATTTCCCAATTGCACCTAAAACACTTCTGTGAAACATGTAAAATAAACTAAGAAAGGGCGATGGACTGGAACTCAGCTTGACATGGATCCCACCAGGCACTCCTGGCCCAAGGGCTGGAGGAGACCAATATTTCCAGAATCTCTGAAAACCCTTTCCAGATCTCGCTGTATCTACTGTGAAAGGAAATGTCAGAGCAAGGCTTAACTTCTGCATTGCTCCCTCCAGCCTTGCTCTCTGATCAACCTCCACAGCTCTTTGGGGGAATGACCTGAAAAGACAACAGCAGCCCCCAATATCTGCAGCCCCTGTGGGTGACATGGCTGTTACAGCCACAGTACCAAGCCCCCCTTTCCCTGACACATCCATAGCCTTTAACACTGGGAAAACAGGATCTGTAAACATGAATCCTTGTTACTGCAGAACTCGGTCAGCTGATGTTTTTAATTTCAGTATGGTTGAGGTTTCACTCATGTCTTTGCTGTACTTCACCACATGTAGAAAACCTCCTTACAAACAAATACTGATCAAAGTGCAGCTTATGTGCACCACACAAGGCAACAGAACAACTGGTTTACAATCAAAAATATATATCTCTTGGTGTAGATAATCATCATGGTATTTTTTATGCCATAAACCCACATTATGTAACAAATACTAAAGCAGACAATGAATTTCTTGGGCTGTATATAAAGAAAGGCATAATTCAATTATAACTGTCTTTTCATTCATATCAATCATGAACAATGAATTTGTGACTTATGAATGTGCCTCAGATTTGGCAACATGGGAAGCCTTCCTACATTTTCAAAAGTTTTCAATTTTGTGAACCTTGAATTTTAAGCATGGTCCAATAAAAATTAATTACATAAAACGTTCCTGTCATGAACATACAATAATATTCTATGTACACACAGCCACACACACTAAAAAAAAAAAAAAAAAAAAGGAAAACTTCTTATGTGCCCATGGAATTGTTTAAATTATACCCAGATTTTGTTGTATGTGCTTTGGTTACTGAAGGTATATTGCTAATTTGTGATGACTGTATATGCTGAGCATCAAATATATTTACTTTATTTCTTTGTCCTGATTGCATTCTCTTCTTTTGCCAAAGTGCACTGTTGGTGCACCATTCTGCACTGAAGAGTGTTAGTACTTGTGTAATGCCAAACAAATTTCCAAAAAACAGCTCTTTGCTCATGACATCCTGATGTATAAAAAAAGCTGATACCAAGTTACTTCTACATGGGCTGTAGCTAGAAAAGAGAAACATGGTCTAGTTTTTGTTTTTTGCATTTACCAAGACTTGACAAGTTGTGACAAACTATCCATTGTGTATGTGGCAGTATCTGTGTAGGTGATGGCACATCTGGAGTGACGTCTTGTCCTTGCACATCCTTTCTAACTCTGACTTCCTGAGGAATCTCCCACAAGGCAGAAATTTTTCAACAGAGGATTAAAGTGAAATATCTCTGTGGTCTCTTCTTTCAAAACTGAAGCCTACTTTGTGTTGGATACTCTCTCACCATAATTCTTAGGAAGCCTCTAAACTGTTGCCGGTTGAAAGCCGCAGCCTCCCCAGAGGGACACCTCCTTTCTGCTGCTGGAGAGGCAATTGTGGCAACCAGAGGTAACCCAGCACGTGGCTGGGTCCTTGGGAGTTAAATATTTGCTATATGCCTAAAGACAGTAAAAGAAAAAAGCCTGTAGGATAATATAATAAGAATCTTTTCTTAAGCTATTCCCTCTTCATTTGTTGTGGGCCTGAACTTGTTAAGCTTGCCTGCACAGTCTGCAGCAGGCAGAATATAGGCTCTGACCATTTGTAGAGTGACACTCATTAAATGAAGCTACTTTATGTTAATTCCTTCCATGTGGAAGCCAATACTGGTAATGCTGTCTCTGAACCTGAGATACAGCCTCCCTGCTCATGAATCTTATTTTACAGACTGTTGAAATTCTGCAGAACTCTTTCCCACCCTGCCTTGGCAGGGGTGTTAATTGTGATGGTACAGATACCTAAAGGTATCTTGCATGCATCTGCCTACACATGGGGAGAAGTTCATGTCCTTGAAGTGATCATTGGGTAAGTTGCACAGCTCCTTGTGTACCTCCCAGAAAAACCTATCCATACAATCTAGTGCTCATCAGCCTTGTGCTGCCATCTAGACTGAGGTATGTTGGCCCTCTTTGCTCAAAACTGAAGAAATAACGAGGAAATAAGAGAGGAGTGTAGGATACAAGGGGTTTCCACCTCTCAGGTTTTTCCATGTGGTCAGCATAGACTGGGAGGGCCTTATGCATTCTTTTTATTTTGATCTTCTGGAAGCTGTTGTATGCCAAGCCTTTCATATAAGCAACTATACCAATAAATGTAACGAGTAAAAGATATATTAGTGGCTAAGTAATCTGGGAAGTTTGTCAAGTACATATAACAGGTATAAACACAGCGTTAATAGAGATCAGACTTTTTACTAGAAAAACCCAGGCAAATATGAAAACAGTATCTTGTAACCTTAAGGAGTCTATATGTAGCATATACAGATGAAGCAGGATTTTGATGTCAAATATGCAGATGATACCCCAAGCATTTTCAGTGTTTGCTTGATATTTAGACAACCTGTAAAGTCAGAGAGGGTGAAGCCCTGCCTTTAGCCACACAGCTGAAGTCAGTGAGAATTACTGCTGTGTTACCCAGGGTAAAGTGAAATTAAAAGGTTTTCCACACCAAGGAGCTGCCTGGTCTAAGGTCAGCTTTCTCCACAACAGTGGGTCTTATGCCAGCAAGATAACCCAGCATTGCCATGCAGCTGGGAAAAACATTTCTCCTGCCCACCTTCCAGTCAGCCCCTTTCATCAGCTCAGTGCTGGTTTCTGAAGCTGAGAAATGCAGTGTAGCCACTGTCTCTGGCCCTGGTCGTTCCCATCATGACCACATCTGGGATGGGAGTGGGATGATGGATGACCTTGGTTGTCTGTGTTCCTTATGGAGCCCCCACAAAGCATAAAAACACTTAATGGAGGCTACAAATCTTCTCTGACCTGCAGCCTCTCCCACTCATGACTTAGATGTTGTGTATTTTGGGCTGATGGGTTACTTTCTACCTCTTATAATAATTTACTGTACATATATTCATATGTATGCATGGTATCTAGGCTTTCCAGATGGTTGGTTTATTGGTGCCTTTTGTATAACTTTCAACTTCCCGAGATCTGTTATATTTTTTCTATTTTTTAAAATGTTTTTAAATAACAGGATTGTATGTCAAAAGTAAAAAAGATAATGTTACTCTGCTTCTAAAAATACTTGGTTTGTGTGCTCAGACTTTTATCCTTAACTTAGTTTCAAATCTGCACCTACCATTTCCATAATTCCAGTGGGTATTTTTTGGAAAACAATGTGGGCCAAGCACCTGAATTCTATAATCTGATTCGGATCAAAATATAAATTTTCCAGTCTGATTTTTATGAGTACATCTTGGACCAAGAGCAAGTTAACATAAGTTGCAAGCTATAAAGGAAAAGTGTTTCTCCTGAAAATGTGTAGAAAGCACAGATTGGGAAATAAACACATCTTATGATAGTGATACTGAGGGGGAGAGAAATTCAAAGCATATGAAGGAAGGAGCTGTATCTCTTTGAATGTATTTTGCAAACCAACATCAGCAGCACTTGGGCATGGTCACACGTGGGCACACATTGCACATTACACAAAGTAACCTCCTGTAGTGTGGTCACTTCTCAAAGCTGTTTTTGCTTGCAGTGAGAGAAAAAGGACCAGAGTCTTAAAATTAATGCTGATGTCCTTTAAAAAACTGGCTGAAGATCATTGTTTCTTTTAAAGATAGGCTTGTGAGGTCCTGAAATTGGATTATGAAGAAAAACCTTAAATGGCATATAAGGAGAGTTAAATACCTTCCTGCCCCAACAGAGCACAGTGCCCATCTTTGCTGCTATGAAATCATGGAAAATAAGTTTTGACAGGGATTCAGCAGGACATGTAAATGGTTCCTATGGCAAGGCAGGTGAGCCAGGCCTAAATCACCCCCAGTGCTGTCTGTGTTGATTTGCATTTCCTGAGACCCACAATACCACAACCTGGTTAGTCATTTTACCCCAATGTTTTCTTTTCTTGCAGCAGTGGGAGCCTTCTCAGCCTTCTCAACACTTGATTTAACTCCTTAAAACAGCTGTCCTTTATTAGGATGAGGGCAACAATACTGATCTGTATTTGTGATGCTGAAATTTACTTTATTTTCTCAATTATACTCTGAATGCTCAGTAAAGGAGTTCTTATATACAGATTTGGGATCCATCTGAAAGTACATAAAAAGTTGTGTAGAGGCCAGAGAGGGCATGTTCACACTGCAGGTTCTCACTGGCTTGGATCAATTGCTGTTTCAATGCAAATAACTTCTGGGTTACAAATGCTCAATTTTTTGAGCAGTATTTAGCTTCACAAAGACACACCAAACTTTTAAAATTCCTAGCAGCGGAAATGTAGGTACCTAAGCATTTTCAGTGTTTCAGATTTCCATCTTCGTAGGACTGCTCATATTTTTTTTTTTTGTTGAGACTGGCAAAGAATGGGAGAAGAGAACAGAAATTCACCACATTTGCAGGGTTGTTCTTATCCCAAAGCAGAGTTATTTTGCTACGTGAGCACTCTGTAGTGTTTTAATTAAGGCAGCATTATTGCTAACAATTTTAATACAGAGAAAATTGTCTGTTCTACATTTGTTGCTGTTTTATTTCAGATAAAATATATTTGTTAAGTAAATAAAATAAAAATCAAGTCTTACTTTCAACATTCCATGCCACAACAAATATTTTAATTTGTGCTGTGCTTCTGTACCTCGTAAAGAAAAACAACCAGCATCCATCTACATCTATCTTCCTGATAGATTTAGTTGCTCAGAGCAACCACACAAAACCTTCTGCCAGAGCAAATACTCACTAAACTGGGTTTTCATGTGTTGGGTGTGGTGTTTGAGAGGAAACAGATACTGCAGAGGAGATAAATGTGGGGTTGCTTTCCTCTTAAAGTACACCTTGAATCTACTAATTCAAGTGTCAGCTCCTTCCGTACTTTTTGATACTCATACATTAATTATGTGTTTCTGCTGTTCTTATGAAATCTATCAGTGTCAAACCACTCTACTGTCATAACTGGAATTATTGAGGTTGTATCAGCATTACTGTCACTAGTGTATGATGCTATTTATAAAGCAGAGGATAAAATGTACCTTATGTGTGCAATGATGACATTTCAAACCATCTTGAGATGACAAAAAATAGCATTTCCCATTGGAAGATATTTTGATTAGAAATTACTCAGTAAGTACCTTTAAAACTCAGCCTTTCCTGCAAACCCAAGTGTGATGACAGCCCTAAACTCAGTGTGTATGTTATACCAAATTTTTGTGTCTGGAAATCATCATCCTCTGACTGAAACAAAAGCTTCCATAAAGACTGACACAAGCACACTGAAGCTGCAAAAAATATCCTAAACCTCAGATCCTGAATCTTACTTTTCAGAGCACTCTACTAAACAGAGCAAGAAAATATAATGAGTGAAGAAAGAAAACAATCAATATACTGGTAAAGCCATTTCCATTTTGTACATCCACATGAATGTAACTGACTGTGAAACAACTTGCACTTACATGTTGTAAACATGTACATTAATAAAACCAATGTGTTTATTATTAAACTCTCTATGTTATGCACATTTCTTTTATAATCCGCTCATTTATATCTTTAGAAAGCTGAAACGCCTTCTGCAGCCCTCCTGGGAAGTGCAGTGTGCCCCAAAGCTATTGAGAATAATACAGGTTCATAGCAGAGCCACTTTATTGTCTTTAACAACTGACTCCTCCATTTCCTATTGTTCACTGGTGAAAGTAGAAATAGCAATGTGAGAAATACTGTTGTTTCAAAAAATAACTGTCTTTGTATTCCTTGAAGCCTTGAACAAACTTGTGGCTTGAACAAACACACATGATGGTATTTTCTTGTAAGTGTTCCACTGGATTGACCATGTGTTGGTCTGCACCACCAGCAGACAATTCCTTCTTGTTCCCCACCTCCTCTTTGTTCTACAATGGCAGATCCAGCAGCTTCCTCCTCACTCTGGGGACAGCGTGCTGTGGTGCACAGCTGGTGCATGTGCTGGTGGTGAAAACAGAGCAGCCCCCTTCCCTGCAAGGCATTGCCTCCTGGATGGATAGGCCAAATCTGGTCCCTTCTCATAGTGCTGGCTTTACAGCTCTTCCTCATGAACTCGTTTCTGGAAGGGACTTCTCCAGTGAGATGGTGACTCGTGGCTAGACACGTATATTTTTCCTCCATTTAAAAACTACAGATTGAGGGTAAAACTTCGGGTCTGGTTGTGTCAGGGAAGGAAAATCAGCCTGGCTGGATACAATATTTAAAAATGGTTTCAAATCACTGTGGAGGAAATGGCCTCATGTTTTTGAAGTCTACACTGAACTGTATTGCGTAACTCATTCCTGAGCACTGATGAGAGTTGTTCATTGCTCATCCAAGTTAACAGGGATTTGTCTGCTAATTTTGATAGAAGTGGAAATAGATTATAAAGCTTTTTGGCAAAGACTATCTAATGATTAGGAACTCAGGAAAGCAACCAAATTCTAAAAGTAGATGCTTCCTTTGCTAAGATATTGGTTTCTGATTTCTTTCCTGGGAACATTTACCACTATGATCACAAATTTATAACAGAGACAAGCATTCATCTAGCACTCAACTCAGAATGCCTATTAAATAAAACCATAGTTCCCAAACAAATTCCACAGTTTATTCAGAGTGAGAGAATTGTGTCTTAATGATGAGTTTCTGGGCAGAGTAATAGGGTGACAATTTTTCCTATAAATAAATATTCTTGAACTACTAGTGTTGTTCAACTAAATCTATTTTGAGATGCCTTCAGGACTTGTGTCATTAAACCTGAAGAATTGATCTGTTTCTCTGAGGGTGTCTGAGATCTTGGTGTGCAATGACTATTTCACCTTAATTTGCTTTATGCCCCTGCTAATGGGATGATAATATTTTGGGGTATCCTTTGGGGATGGTAATATTTTGTGGCATTCTTTGGAAAGTATCAAGATTTCAATATTTTGGAATGACTTTCTGCTGTTCATATGTTTGATTTGTCTAGCAATGTGCAAAATCTTTTAAGCACTTATCAAGCTCATTAAAAGGGGGAAATAAAGGACTCCAAGTCAGTTACACTTTGTGAAAGTTGATGGTTTAAAATCTAGTGTTTTTAGGTTAAAGAAACGTACCAAAAGCAAAAAGTGCTGAAAGCTTCCAATTGCCACATGCTGGTTCTTTTTTCCTATTTGCTATTGGCTACCTGGGGGTGTTACAAATGTCAGATGGTCACTTCATACAGCTGGTATCAGGAGACGTGGACATTGCACAGCCTGGTGGACAGGTCCGTGTTCATTCCCTGCTGCAGTGCACAGGAAGAAATGCTATTCCAGGTCTGCACCACAATCCCATCATCCTCATCCATCATCACTCCATCATCATCACATCATTGCTGTCAGAGGTTGATGTGGTTGGAATAGGATGTGTCCTTCTGCCTGGGCCTGCACTCTGACACAGCATCTCGGATTTCCACGCTCTCACCCTTCTCCCCAATTTTTTCACAAGCAGAACGTGAAACGATGTGGTTGCAGTGGCTGGTGCTGAGCTAGGCAGACGTCTCTCCAGATTTTAGTGCAACGAGTTCAGAGTCCTCTACGTATCTCCCATTTAACTGTTCGTTGTTGGGGTCGTGATGGTACAGGTAAACAGGGACCTCTGTGATCGACGTGGCAGTGTAGGAGGTAGATCGCGTGGAACAGTGCTCGCGGCGCCTTTGGCCCCACTGCGTTTTGTACTGTGCCCACTGCCTCTTCAGGGCTCCTTGTACCTGTTAGAGACACACACAGCCACGGTGAGGCACAACATAAACCCGGGGACGGGACGGGACGGGACGGGACGGGACGGGACGGGACGGGACGGGAAAGGAAAGGAAAGGAAAGGAAAGGAAAGGAAAGGAAAGGAAAGGAAAGGAAAGGAAAGGAAAGGAAAGGAAAGGAAAGGAAAGGAAAGGAAAGGAAAGGAAAGGAAAGGAAAGGAAAGGAAAGGAAAGGAAAGGAAAGGAAAGGAAAGGAAAGGAAAGGAAAGGAAAGGAAAGGAAAGGAAAGGAAAGGAAAGGAAAGGAAAGGAAAGGAAAGGAAAGGAAAGGAAAGGAAAGGAAAGGAAAGGAAAGGAAAGGAAAGGAAAGGAAAGGAAAGGAAAGGAAAGGAAAGGAAAGGAAAGGAAAGGAAAGGAAAGGAAAGGAAAGGAAAGGAAAGGAAAGGAAAGGAAAGGAAAGGAAAGGAAAGGAAAGGAAAGGAAAGGAAAGGAAAGGAAAGGAAAGGAAAGGAAAGGAAAGGAAAGGAAAGGAAAGGAAAGGAAAGGAAAGGAAAGGAAAGGAAAGGAAAGGANAGGAAAGGAAAGGAAGGGAAAGGAAAGGAAAGGAAAGGAAAGGAAAGGAAAGGAAAGGAAAGGAAAGGAAAGGAAAGGAAAGGAAAGGAAAGGAAAGGAAAGGAAAGGGGCAAGGCTGATGCTGCAGATGAATTCTTGCCCCTGAAATGCCTAATGCATTTTGATACCTGAAGAAGCTTAGCCTTGAGTGGCAAAGTGTAAGTACATTTCATGAGCTTGCCAGGACTAATTTTGTAGAAAGAGTTAGAGGATCAGGACAGCTAAACAGGGATTTTGTTCTGGTAATTTAAGAACAGGTTCAGTGCTTACAAAATATAGAATGGTGATAGCCCTCTGCATGGCAGAGGATTTCAACCTTTGAACAGTCATCTGCTAAGAATAAGATTTTTTTTTCAACATTTACATTAAGAGTGGTGTTATACATGGTACTAGGAAGTTATTTAAACGATTGGGTCCTGCCAGGGAATAAGAAGAACTTCTCCAGCTGCACGTCTGTGCATGGCAGCTCTTGATACTCTTGATAGTGTTGTGACATGAGCAGAAAGTGGGCATATCCTGACTCTTTTTGTTTAGATCAGTGATTCTGATCTAAAACACATGTGACCTGATCTCACAACACAAAGTGAGAATAGCAGCAGTTTGGCACAATAATCTGGTGTAAATGACCCTCTACTGCAGAGGAAGGCAGGTGCAAATGAGGCACTGTGATGACAGGAGTCTGCAAGTTTCTGGGCTCCTGTGGAGGTGGGCACTGTGTCATCTGGAGAATGTATTGCTATTCACCTTCTCCTAACACATTAAGAAAAAAAACCCAAATGGCTGTGTGGAGGTTAATTAGATATCGAGCGCAGGAAAGGCATATGGTCACAATGGAACTTTAATTACTTGGGCTGTGAGCAAGCTGTACTATGCCAATATTGAGAATTAAAGTGAAAGAGCTGCATGTGGGGATGTTTTATCATACTATCACCCAGGTTTATTACTGAGAAAGGATGACTGGGTCAAAGAGTAATGTAGTGGCAGCACTTGATACAGAAATATTACACGAGTTAAACTTTGTAAAGATTTTAGTCCCTTTAAAATTGTCTTTTGATGTTACAGCATGAATATTGTAGCTTTTTCACCCCAGAAGCTATGGGGAGGGACTGGAAGAAGAAATCTTCAGAAGTACTAGGACAGTGACGTTCCCCATATCTCACTGGGGTGGTGGCATCTAGGGCAGACACGAGGAGGGTACTGCAAAACCTTGTCTGTGCACAGTGGCTCTGCCTGCCCACAGCCACCTCTCCCCCACCACACCATGGCCACCAGCCACTGGGCACTTCTGGCCTTCCCCTCTGCCCCAGGATGGCTGTGCTTGCATCTCACAGCACTTCATCCATGCGGATTCATGTCAGCATCTTTAGTGAAGGCAGCAAGAGCCTGCTCTTAGAGTCTTTCTGTTCCTCTCCTAGCCCTCTCCTTCCCTGGCCCCTGCACAGACCCCAAGGCTTTGATCGCTCTTGCATGGGGAGAAGAGCTGCTGTGCGGGTGAGAAGCTCCTGATGAGCTCCCCAGCTGCTGAACTGGAGTCTGACAGTCCACCAGGGCAACCATAGCTCTGAAGATGATGACATGGTTAACTGGAGAAGGAAGAACAATGTCCCTGAGTTACAGAGCTTGTCATGAGGAGCTCATGCTTTTCTTCTTCAAAGGGAGTGATGCTTACATTGTATGTATGGTAGGTAAACAACAGACACATTCTTTCCAGTTCAGCCCACCATCAGAAGTGCCATTATACTGGTCTAAAAGGTTCCACAGAGCAGAGAGAGCACAAGGTCAAAGCATCTTGTTTTGTTCTCTGCTGAACTGCTTGTTTGTACAAGGATCTGGCCACAAATGGATAATGGATTGTACAAGTTGCTGCATTTGAGTAAAACTTGCTAATCTAGTTTTCTGCCATGATTCCAAGAATCTCAGATGATCATAACTCAGTGCCAACTAAAACCATTCAGGCATGGCTTTTAAGTATGTAAGCAGCATTACTGAAAATCACATGCACAGCCACGACCTATTAATGACTGAAGAGGCACCTGGGGACCAGGAGGTGCAGGGCGATGCCTGCCATGCTTTCCACTGTGATGGCAGATAAAAGAAAGTGAAGACTGAAGCAATGAAGAACCCAAGTTTATTTACTCTGGTCTTCGAGACTTTAAAGGTTTTTCTGTTCTCTATTAGCCATTCACACCTCATTGGCACATAAGATATGGCTGTTTTTTCCCCAAATAGACTTTCCATTCTGTTGTCCAACCTTGCAGTCTAGAAGCAATTCCCAGCTTGAAAATGTGGTCTGGTAAGCAGACTATTGTAGAGACCTTGCATCATCTCTACAAAACTCTTGCTGTTGGACAGAGAAACTACAGTGCTGCTGGACACCAATATTTTATATGAAAACGTACAAGAAGAATTTTCATTTCAAAAGCAAAACAAATTACATTGTTTATGTGTTCTTCCAGACAAATGCAGACATTTGTACAGCTTTTTATTATTATTTTTAGATTTCTTTCTATAGATGGGCTCCTGGTACTAAAGTGAGGTTAGTGAGGCAGTAGTGATGAATGCACTAAAAAACACAGTAAAGGGGTTCTGAGTTGAGTATTGTTTGTCCTGGCTAAGCTTCATGTATTTCAGTCTTGAAGTTAAATGTTCCAGTAGGAAAAAGTAAATCCTAGATTAGCCAAACTTCTTCAGTACTAAAATTAATCTCCTTGCCCCACACTGAATTTTCTCATGAGAAATAATTTTAGCCTCTATGGCAGCAGATGTATGCAGCAGCTTGGAAACAATCTTATATCACGACTGAAGACCAGATTGTGTCCATGGTCTATGTACTTCTGCATACACCAGGACTGGGGGAAGTTAGTTCAATATTCTTGGTCAAACTCAGATTAGTGATCATTTTGGAAGGCCCTAATACCAGCTTGGCATTAGTCTGTTGCTGTTTTTCTACAGGTTTTGTGCCTTATATATCTACAGATTGTGTAACTGCAGAAATAAGTGGCAGGAAGGGGTCACAATCCTTTCATCCTCTCCTGACCCAGCCCAGCCCAGCCCAGCCCAGCTACTCTAGTGCATAAACTTTGCTGGGTGTTTATGGGTAATGTGCTGTTGCAAGTGCCACCAAACTGCTGTGAGTCTTTATTAGAGAGGTGTCATCTTTGACACTGCTCACCTTAATGGGAAATGCTAAAAAAAAGCTTCCCTAAATAAAATTTCCTAGAAGAAAATAATGAGAGGGTTTTTCACTGCTCCTGCCACTTACAGTCTGCAAATCTGAAGCAGATGCAATGATTTTAAAAATGGGTGTAATGGTGAAAAATACCCAAGCACAAAAAAAATTACTCTCAACATGTCTGAGAAACCTGCATCCTCACAGTGATTAGTTTTTACTGCCTGACATTGATCCATGTTTCTGATCAGCTGCTCCACCAAGGAGTCATCAATCCTGCACATTGGCAAGCAGATGCTTCAGAGGTATTGCTCAGTGCATACCCTGAGAATTGTATTCCTGGGGCTGTAAAGGTGGTCATGCTCTTCTGACATTGTAGCATTGCCAAAAGTACTTTGGAATTAGAGCTAGTTGATGAAACTAAGAAACAAATATACTTAAACATACTTTATGTTTTCAGTGCATTTTATTGTGGCGTTTCCTCATTTTTAACATTGCTACAACCTTCCATCTAGACGAATCTGGATGTTCTCATTAGAGACGGAGAATCAACCTGTTGTATGAAAGCTATAAAACATTAAGGGAATTTGTTTTGCAAAATCTAATCTGAAGAAACTAGAGGTGACACTGGGGAGGGTGAAGAAGGCAATGTTCAAGACCAGGATTTTGGGGTAACACAGGGTTTGGAGGCCAGTGAGGAGACACTGAAGTACTGCTTGTGCACAGTGATGCAGTCCCTCTTATAGGCAGAGGATGCTTCAAAAACTGCCTGGCTGGTCTCTACTTTCTTCACAGTAGGTCCTCCATACTAGGGAGTATCAGAAGTTTTTCTTTGTTTCCTGGGCATGGATATTCACCTGTGTCAGAGTGATGGCAGTAAGGCAGAAGGAGGAAGGTGATAGTAACCAGATACTGGGGACAGAAATGTGTTAGGAAAAGAGTTGCACATGTCTTCAGCTTTGTTTAGTTGGATGCATGAAACCGTGAACTTCTGCAGCATGAACATTACAGCTCTCATTTCATGTTAGGTTCTGATGTGATTAGCTGCTCCCATTTTGCCATTCTCTTTCATGCCTCCTGAGGAGCCATGCTACAGAACTGCAGTTGAGGCCTCTCACTTCTTTTTATTCTTCAGTTTCTCTGTACATTTACACGGGGAGCCAGCCAGAGGCAAATGTCCAGATGTGTCGACAAGTGGTGGCAGAATTTAATACTCTCTGCTATCCTGAATGTTATCAAATCAGACAGTAACACCTTATCAATAAGATAGCTTGCTTCCAGTCTCTATCAAAACATCAGTGTGCTCATGTCATTACATGAAATTTGCTGGTTTCTAATAATATACAGGGATAAACAGGAGCACAAATACCTCTCTAGGTTGACTTACTGAGCGTTGGCATCACAAAGTTTGTTCTGTATCTAATTCATCTGCTCTGGATTGAAAATGAACTTTTAAATGGACTTCCTAGCTTTGCTAAGATATATGGTGTTTTATTTCGCTACGGTTGAATACTCCTGATGCGTTGAAAAAGCTTTTTTCTGCCAACCATCTTTGGAAAATGGCTTGCTGCAGGAATTTAAATGGTTCTTGACATATTATAACCTGTTATTTTTTGTAAAAAAAAAAAAAAAAAGTAGTAAAAAGGATCTAAAACCCACTGTAGGTGTATATACATATATATGATCCAGCTGTAAGAGAATGGGACAGATCATTGCCTCAAGGGTTTTTATTTCTCAATTGCTGCACAAGAAACATTGACTGTAAAGAGACCAGTGCTAATCCTCAAAGGAGTGCAAGTAATTGCACTCCTCCACCTCTGACAGTGGCACAAGGGATGGATTTGCCATGGCTCTGGCCTGAGCTCCCCACTGCCTTCCCCAGACAGATCCCTGAACATCTCTGCTTCTTATCGAGTGCTGTGGTCCTTCCTGCTGTTCTGGGGCAGGAAGGGGAGTAAAGCATTTTTCTCCTTTATTTAGACCTCTGTCTCAAACTTGCGAATAGTAGGCCAAGATCATCCTGCTGTACCTCATTAGGTGCCATCTGCTCTGTGATGGTAACACACCTGATTAATCTGCTCAGAGACATTCCAGTCACACTCTGCACAGGGCTGTCAGAAATGCACACCACTGCTTGTGTGTGGAGAGCAAAAGCAGCTTGGTGTGGCTTCAAAGTTTGTAGTGCAACATGCTTCACATCTGCATTAATGAACAGCAGGATGACTATTTTACAAGTTCTGCTCATTTTCTGCATTTCATGTACTTACCTCACCATTGAAGAAGCAGAAAATGGTAGCCACAAGTAAGCCCTAAGAGAAGGAAAATAAAGGAGTTTAGGGATCAGAATATATTGACTTCATCATATTTTGGAAATTTGGACTTGATGGATACAAGATAAAAACATTAATTCACTTCCTCTGCATCACAAACACTCTCCATCTTTCACAGGTATGCTATTAAATGGATTTTTTGTCTTTTCATTATGTTTTACCATTTCCCCCCTATATTACTAGATTTTATAGATTATCTGTTATAGCTATGAAGTTATTTATATATAAGAGATGTAGAGAAGGAAAATAAAAGGTAGTTATATATTTTGCTTACAGAGGAGAACGACACTGCCACTGACTTTGCTGAACAGATGGTTTTTCAGAGGAATTTTGTCCTATATGTTGCCACTCATTCATGAGAGTGTAGCTATCCAGTCAAAAGTGTCAGACACAGAAAATCCAGCTGTCCCAGAAAGGCTTTAAATTGAATTCTCTGTCAGGATAAGTGAACTGGTGTGTTGGGCATCACAATGGATGGAGAGGATATGAGAAGAGGTGTAAGTGGTCAGAAAAAGGAACAAAACTACCACAGCACATGAATTAGAAGGTAGGGAGGCAGAAAAAAAGAGACACTGCACATCATAACTTGGTCAGAAGTGGCTTTAAGTTAATTTCATCATCACCACAGTTGCTCAGATAGCATTTCACCACTGCTATAAAATTAAACAGGGCCAAGGCAGGAATATAAGATGGGAAAGTGTGAAATTAATAAGAGAGAAAATTCTTGCACAGAGAACCTGCCATTCAGGATTATGTACTTACACTGGTCCATGTCCTAACTGCACTCGCACTTATTAAAATAGCATTACATAACATCACTGGGAGCCAAATGCCTTCATTTTAAACTACTTAAAGCAGTTATTATAAACTAAATGTATGGCAGTTTGTGAAATTGAGGGGAAAACTGCAATGTAGCTTATGTTCCCAAGGGCTGCTTTGAAGAGCTTTACAGCTGTATTGTTTCTATAAAACCTTCATTTAAATGATTACCTGTTGAATTGTAGATAATGCTTTGCAAAATATCTTGGACTTTCAGCTCTATATTTTACACCAAAAACAGGATAAGCAATAACTTTTAACCAAAAAGCTTATATAGAGATATACAGACTGGTTTGGACAAGTGCTGACCACTTCAATACTGACAATTATTTTTCTCTGATGCAGAATTTGTAATTTGACATAAATCCAAATATCAACATGAAATAGCATGTAGGAAAAGGATGAAGGTAGACACAGTGAGGAAAAAAGTTTATTTTCATATCTTGGCAAAGCAGTGAGTATTCTCCAAAAACTCAAATCCCAGCATACAGTAAGCAATACTTAATAGCTTGGCCATAAGTTTTGGGCTGAGAAGCTCCACAAATTCTAACAAAACCTCACAACTCTAAGGCAGGACTTTGCCAGAACAAACACTACTAAATCAAAATTTTTGCAAGGGTAGAAAACATGCTAGTTCTTTGCAGCCTGAACCAATGCTGTTTGTGCTGTGTGCTGCAGAAATGGGCACAGTTGGGCACAACCTCTGCTCTTGAACTGCACTCTGCACCCTTGCAGCAGGGGCCTGCTATTGTGCTAAATGTGGTTTCACTAACAGCAGTCACCCACAATGGCAAACCAGATGGATCTTGATCTCCTCTGGGAGCAGGGATGCTCAATGGACAGACTACATAAAGCATGGAAAATCAGAAGACAACAGAGGGAGAGAAAGAAGCAAGGGGAGAGAAAGGAGCAGAGAATTTTTTTCAAATTTGTTCTTCAGTGAGAGTGTTTAGGGGGAGTGCGGGAACCTCAGTTCACCTAAGGGGAGAAATTGAACCTGAACTATTGAAGTGAAGACATTTTCCATTTCAGTTCCTGTATGGTTTTGGAATTCTTTTGTTACATCCTGCAACTGCTCCACTTTTCTGCTATTCTAGAGTGTAGTTCCCGTAACTAATGTTTTCTCCTGTCAACTTCTGACAGAAAAGCTAAAGAACAAGCTGGAGTGATACTTCATATCCCTTTCAGTTTCTTTTCTAGTTTAGAGTGAGCTGAAAGCATACTTGGCATCTTGTTATTTTGAGAACATGTTGTACATGTTCTGGCTGAAGAAATTATTTTCTCTAGTCTGTTCCATGAATATCCTATTGCTCTTCTTCTACCTGCCATGGCCCTCTGGACTCTGCCATCTGTCCTTCTATTATTTCTATTATTTCTATTATTTCTATT
>WAAE01012947.1:0-11846 GCA_013400495.1 Nicator chloris
TAAGTTCCCTGCTGTGTTACAGATTGTGTGGTCTGGTCTGGAGCAAATTATTTCATTCTCTACATATATCTCTACCTTATCACTCTCTACAACTTCCTGAAAGGTGGTTGCAGTCAGATGGGGGTTGGTCTCTTTCTCCAGGCAGCAACTGACAGAAGGAGAAGACACAGTCTTAAGCTGTGCCAAGGGAAATATAAGTTGGATATTAGGAAAAAGTTTTTCACAGAAAGAATAATAAAGTACTAGAATGATCTGCCCGGGGAGGTGGTGGAGTCACCATCCCTGGATGTGTTTAAAAAAAGACTGGATGTGGCACTTGATGCCATAGACTAGTTGAGGTGTTAGGGCATGGGTTGGACTCGATCTTAGAGGTCTCTTCCAACCTAGTCATTCTGTGATTTGGGCTCAGATAATCAAAGATAATCAGGGACCTAATTCCTCTTAGCTACTCTTTGGCTGCAATTTTTAAGTATATGAAAGTATGCAGGGGTTTTTTACTTTGTTAATACCCTTTATGTTTCATATTTGGTTCATTCTCTGGTATATACATTAGTCGAATTAAAAGGAAAATAACTGGCATTTCTATACTTTTTTTCAAATTGTCTCTCCTGTCTCCAAAAGTTGCAGGGGAAAAAGGGGTTTTGAGTTTCATTGGGAATATCACATTCAAAGAAAATATTTTGTTCATACTAAATTGACCATGTTCTAGTAAAAAGTAAAGGAAAGAATAGTTGTCACATGAAAGGGGGGTTTTCCTCAAACCCTTTATGTTTGATCAGTCTGTCAATGCCCCAAGAAAGACAAGACCCTTGCATCTGACCAGTCTGTCAGCGTCCTGTTATGAGGACCCCAGAACACAGTTCACTGTATCGGAGAACATGCATCAACAGCAAATTGGAGTCAATTCCTTCATTTCAGTTTTCAAAGAGAGATCCCCTTCTGGATCTCCCCACTCATAGTCGGTATATTATTGGTTTTGTTCAAGTATGTTATCTGCTGTCAGCTGCTTCTATTGCCCTTGAGGACTCACACTAAACAGTTTATGGAATAACACACTTTATTAACAGACACACTGATAATAGAAAATTGTGACAGTTTTAAGTTCAAAGATTGCCACTGATAGTATGACTGCAAAAACAAATTTGAATCAATATACAGAAAAGCTCTAATCCCTAACAAAAGGTGGGCTCGAGATAATCATTCAGCCCACACAGAGTATGGTTTGTACCCAATAGGCGTCCTTATGTGGGAGAAGACAGATTCAGCCCATTGACTGATCCCCGCAGTTATGATGGAGTCTTCTTTAACTTCTCCCCATTCTTAACTTACTTTTATACTATTTCTTTGTGTTTAGGTGGCGCTTAAGTGATTCTAGTAATACCTATCTTTGTCACTGATTGGTGTAAAATTCTCTCGCTTTGCTCTTAAAGACATAGTCAATAAAATCTAGACTGCATGCCCAGTGAGTGGTGGTTGTACCTTGGAGGTGTGTAACTTTGGGATGGAGGTGTGCTCTGGTATTACAGTGAGATTATAATGAACCAAGTTCATCTGAGGAAAGTGGTTTTACCACAGTTGCTGATTCAACAAGAAGACATCATCTGTCTCCCTTGGTTGGCAGCTACTATGCGATTTATCAACTACATGGTACCATCATGTTCCCATTCCTGCAGGGATTGCAACAGAGCCTGGCCAAGTGTCTTCACTCCACCTTCCTTTTCATCCCTCTTTGAGTGTGCTTAAGGTTGCAGGATGTGTTGTGTGGGGAACTACTGTGGAATAGGTTTTGGGCATGCCAACCACATTCCATCCTGGGAGTAGCAACTGCATTTCACCCTATAATTTCCTTACTGTTACAACTTCTGTTAGAATATGAATATAACTTCCAAATTTTCTCTAATTTTACCCCCAGTCATTTTCTCGCAGATACTAAGTTGATGATTAAAGTCCTTTAGTGTGGATCAGTCTCCAAGAAGTTTTGGAATTCAGATGTCAATGTCTTCATCTTTACCTTCAATTCACAGTGACCCTTAACATAATGAAACAATGCAAGAAATGACGTTTTAAGCTTCATTTTGAAAACGCATTGATTGTATCATTGTTTTTAGCACTACAGCCTGGATTTGGTGTGATGTATTGAAACTGTATTGTATTTTTAGTACAATTCACCTTCTTCCATTGTAGAGATTATGTCCCATTATTTAATAGCTGGAATTTTATCACCATGGAAAGGTAAATCCTAAAGATAGTGCAAGAGGATTACTTTGTATATTTTAACCCTGTTCTTCTATTCATATCCCTCCCTCACTTTGGGGACCTTTTTCAGATAAGCCTGCTTAAAAATACTTGCTTCCTCCTGTGGAAGAAGCATTTAAGAAATTCAGATTAATTAACTGGACTCAAGTTGTTTACTGATCATAAAGAGGGATGATAGACTACAGCTCATTTGAGACAATGCAGTTCTTTTACAAGAAGCTTGATTTATGTGTATTGACTTATAAAATCTTTCTTCATAAATTGGTTCAGAGGAAAAAGATGCATGCTGCTATATGCCTGTGTCTTGGTTTGAAAGACAGGTGTCTGCTGGGGAGGGCAGGGCCTCCCTTGGGATGGAGAATTCAAACCCCCCTCCCTCCAAACTATTATAATTTAGAAAATTAAAGGGGCTCTCAGGCAGAGGTATGGGGGGTAGGAATAGCAGTTCTTTACTAGTATGTATAACAGGGCAAACAAACAACAACAATTACAGCAATAATAATAAACAGAACCAGGAACTCAGGAACAGCTTCCCTGGCCACAGTCACTTTCCCATTTGGTGCAGTTCTGGTCACAGCTGGCAGGGGCACTGGCAGGCTCCCGGCAGGCAGGGCAGGTGCGATGATCCCCACGCAGCTGCAGGGGGCGCTGTGGCGCGGGCTCGGGGTCCACGCAATAATGGCAGCTTTGTCACAGACAGGAAGAGATGGAAGCGATGGAATCAGAAACTCCGGAGCTGAAGACCGAGAGGTCTCGGCAGGCAGGAGGTGCAGGCTACAGAGTAGCGAGAAACTCGGAGCAGTGCTGAAGGAACAGCAGGGGGGCGGGACAACAGCGGTCCTGCTCCCAATGCGGCGACAGGCCCCTCTTTAGTGAGGCGGAGGATAACAAGATCCCAGTTCAGTGTCTGCTCCCAGGAGCCGAGGCTCACCTTAACACCGGAAGAAAACGGGACCAAGCAGGGCTTCTGCAGCAGCAAAATAAGTTCTCCCAAGCAGCAGCTACAACTTTCACTGTCTGAAGGCTCAGATCGATTGAGTGAGTTTCCACTCCCGGCAGCCTCAAGCACCCAGCAATCAGTGCATCTTTAGCAACACAATGGGAAAAATTCCACCGGTAGCAATTAAGAAAAGGAAAGGAAGAAACTGAAAAAAAAACAACAACCTCAACAGCCTGTCAGACCTTTACAGCTCTGAGTTGTACACTTGAAGGAGATGTACACAGTTGTAGGAGACGACAATTAGTGCAAGACCTAACTTCTAGTCTTTCTACTTTCCTGTGTGCATTTACGAAGTGTCTTTCACTGTTCTTTCAGGAGTAAACTGCTCCAGCATGGGTCCCCCACAAGTCCATAGGTCCTGCCAAGGAGACTGCTCCAGTGTGGGCTTCCCACAGGATCACAGCCTATTTTGGTCATCTACCTGCTCCGGTGTGGGGTCTTTCACAGGCTGCAGATGGATCTCTGCTCCCACGTGGACTCATCCACAGGTCCTTTCAACTCAAGTTCACACTAGTTCCAGCCTGTCCAGTACAGCAGCACAGAAACAGCAGCGATGCCATGGCCATTTGCCAACCCAGGCACATCATCATTGCTGTTATCAAAATGTGCATGGGGTTATTCCTCCCCAGGTGCAGGACCCTACACTTACCTTTGCTGAATTTCAAAAGTTCCATTCTGCCCATCCCTCCAGCCTGTCAAGATCCTTCTGCATGGCTGCATAGTTCTGGGGTATTGGCTACTCCTCCCATTTTTGTATCATCAACAAACTTGCTGAAGAGGCATCTACCCCCTCATCCAAGTAATTGATGAATAAGTTAAACAATACTGGATCCAGTACTGACCCTTGGGGGGCACCACTAGTTATAGGCCTCCAACTAGACTCTGGGTCACTGATCACAACCCTCTGACGCCTGCCATTCAGCCAATTCTCAGTCCACCTCACCATCTACTCATTCAGACCATGGTTCCTGAGATTGACTATGAGGATATAATGAGAGACAGTGTCAAAAGCCTTGCTGAAGTCGAGGTAGACAATATCCACTCATTTCCTCACATCTATCCAGCCAGTTGTCCCATCACAGAAGGCAATCAGGTTGGTTAAGCACAATGTCCCCTTGTTAAATCCGTGTTGACTACTGATCACCTTGTCTTCCATGTGCTTAGAGGTGGCCTCCAGGATGAGCTGTTCCATCACCTTGCCAGAGATCGAGGTCAGGCTTGTTATAAACGAATCAGCCAATTTAGTAATTTAAATATACTTTGATTATTTAATAAATTCTAAATTTTGGAAAAGCCATGAGCAAAAGAGCGCCGAGCCGGGCAATCGGCACTGGGTGAACTGAATTCAGTCTCTATCGCTCCGAACCCCTGTAGTTCACCGATCCTGCTTCTGTAGGGTCACTTTTTTATACAATTTTTGGGCTTTGAAGGAGGTCTTTTCTTCTGTTGATTTTATCTCCTTTAGCATGTTAATGTAGTTTTCCTTTCTTGTTGCCGCGTTTGAGAGAGTTTTCTTGGGATGGGTGAATAATTCATCTTATTGCTGGAATTCTGTTAGACGAAATCTTCTAGAATAAACTTCTCTGGCGACAAATATTATCATTAATGCATATCGAATGCATATCGCTGGAGTTTCGTCAGATGGAAAAATCCTCTGTAATACACTTCTTTGGAGACAGCTATCTGTCTCTGATATCTGACTCCTTCTTCCCTTATCACCTAGTGCATTCTGCTTTTCCCATCACTCAGCTTTGGTTAAAAAATGCTGTAGTTTTAATTTTTAGCACGAATTATTTTGCAACATATATTACAATCCCTCCCCTTTTATATCAAATTATTAATTTGTGCTTCTGTGGTAATTTTTGATTAGGTTTGGTCATTACACATTTTTAATTTCATTTTTCCCATTTATAAGACCCAACAGTTACATTTCTGTATTAGTGATCAGTGCATAAATTAACAATCCTTTTTATAAGATAGATTACTCCCATTATTGATCCCTTTTATTTGGGTTCACCATTTTATTTTTCTACTAAACTTCTGTACTACTGCCTGTACTTATGATATCCTAAAGTTCTAGTCTTACTACGAAGTAGCTTAAGGCTTACAATGGCTTTTTATTAAACAAGATACTGGCAAGAAACTTCACTTTTCTTCTAGGTCTGCTAAAACTCATCTTTGTAATCATCCTATGACTGTGCTTTATACATTCTGTAATCTTTCTTCTGTCTGTATAAAGTTTTTTTTTTTTTTTGCTTATCTGGGCTTCAAACCTAGTCAAAACTTCAGCAGCTCCACTTTTTCCATCTCCTTCTTTTAACTTCATTATTTTAGATAACTTGGGTGATTTCTCAAACTGGCTAAGTTTCTCGGTAGCTAATTCAGGGTCCACAGGCATTGCTGCTATCTGCATACTTTGAACAACAGAATGTGTTAATCAGATGAAGCATGGTATTAAACAGGGCAAAAACAGTAATCTAGCTATTGAACATAATATTAAAAACTCTACCTTTTCTACTAAGCTCTTCCCCCAAGCAATTGGTCCTACCATGAAGCTTGGAGGATGGAATTCCGTTTGTGGATCGGTACATGTGCTACTTTCTTAATTTCTGTAGCAAGGTTTTTGATAGTTTTTCTATAGTTATCAATTTCTACACAGCATTCTGATTCATTAAACTTTCTACAGACACTTCTTTCTTTGGCTAACAAATAGTCTAAGGCTATTTGGTTTTGGTATACAAATGCTTGCATTTGGGAATGCTGTTTAGCCAATAATTTAAGAGCATCAGAAGTATAGTTTGACACAACCTCTACTACAGCCTGGAGTCTTATTAACTGATTTAGTAGATAAATTGGGGTCCTATATCCCCAGCTCCTATCCTGAGCCCAAGTTGCCGGGCCATAGTATGCTATTATCCTCTCTGCAGGCCATTCATCTTCTCCCCATTTTTGATCCCCTCCTGCTCTTGGGAATTCGAGTTTCAACTCTCTCTTTTCTCTGTCTAGAGTCTCATACAGGGGTGCTCCCAGCAGGTTACTTTCAGACCTTGGTAGCACAAAGAAGGAGGGTCTTATCATGACTAAAGTACAGGACCCCTTCCACCTATGGGGCAGTTCACTGTAAGCTTTTTCCCCGCAAATCTAATATATTCTGTTAGGGGCTTTCTATGGGTCATTTACAGCCCCTGGTTTTTCCCAGTAATCTTTTAGGAGGTCTAAGGATTGATAAGGGTTAGCTCCAGGGTTTTTATACTAGCATAATCTAATTTGGCTATCCCATTCACAATTTGTTTCTTTGGTTCTACCCCAATACCAGGCGGGAGCCTCTGGCTGCTAGATCTTGGTGTTGTTGTTTGAATTTACTGCTAAGGTAGATATACAAGGAGTATAACCTACTATTTGGGTGTACCTTTTTCCTTCCTGGCTGATACAAACTGTTCTAATTATTCTACGATCTAAAACCCACCCCTCAGGTCGTTTTAATATTTTAGAAATTTGAGTGTGATTCTATTTCAAAAGTTGTTCTGGAGTTAAGCCCTCACCCTTCTATGGCCATTTCTCAGCTGATTTGAGCCCTCCACAAATCTAACAATTGGATAACTCTAATTTTGTGGCCATTTCTTGCATTAGGTCCACAAAGAGGTTCTTATTTGAGGTGGGTAGGCCCCAATTGCTATACTGTTGTTCTAGTTGTTCATATTGCTTACTTAATGCTTTTAACTTCTGCTCCACTCTTCTTTGCTTTTGACTCTTGTTTCTTTAACTTGTGAGCTATTTGTTTCATTTTACTCTCTGGATCTACTCCTTCATCTCCGGCAAAACAAAAAATTCTGTCGTATTGCAAGCAAATTCACTCATCATTGTCTTTAAGAAAATTAGCTAACAGGCTCACTGATGTAAAGAATTCTCTTGTCATATTTTAAATTCTTTCTAACCCAGTATGTTTTGCCACCCATAGTGCACATTTTTAATTGGCTATGGTCGTAACATGTTGTACTGGCTTGGGAATGTGCCATAAACTTTGATTCTATTCTCTCTCTAATCTATACAGAATAATTACATTTATCACAGGTGGGAATCATAGGCTCTAACCCAGCAGCCCGTTTCTGTAGTACATGGCTTAACATTTTCTTACTCTTTTGTTTCGGTCGCACTTTTAACCACCGTTCCTTAAGGGTCGCTCTTGGGTTGTAACAGATTATACCCTCCCCTAGTTGGCACATCTTGTATCGAGTGCTGTTGTATTCACATTCCCCTCTCTTGCTGTCGGCTTTGCAGTCATAGTGGGTCTGGTATGCCACGGTTTTTGTAACTACCTGTCCCGTTAGGGTGGTCTTGAAGCACTGCCCACAGCCTTGGGCTGGGCTCTGCTTCTCAACACTGAGGTGATTCTCAGGGAGCAGACTGGCCGTCCTGCCTATCATTAGACTTAGAACCATCAGGATTCCCCACAGGCATATCCCTCTGCCAGCGCCCACGGGGTTGCCACCCGTGGCAAGGGAGTCTATCTTCTTGGCAGCAAGGGTATTCTTCAAGGGATCCATAAGTGGAACGAATCGCATATCTCCTCTTAAAAACCTTCCACTTCGATATTTTGACTGCATCAGCAATACAGGGTACTTTGTCCTGCGACACTCAGTTGCCAGGGTTTGTGCCTCCAGTCCCAATTTACCACTCACTCTGTTTTAAAACAATCGATACCACTCTGGGGAATCTAATTCTAATATGCCCAAGTTAGTAGCTACCACCAAGGAATGGATGGTTAAAGCATATTCCTCTTCCCAGCACTTTGAACGAAGTCCTTTGGGTTTATATCCCCTCTTACAGTGTATAACTCAAATTTCTTGACAATAACCGCACTTAAAATGAAAAAATGGATAATATTCACACCCAGGTACTGAACAACTTATCTCCTTCAGTCATTTAGTATGCTGGTGCAGTTTTATCTTCAAGCTTCTTGGAGGAGAAGTCATTTTCTATTCAGGTGTCCCCTCCTGACGTTCAATCTTTTTTACCTGGGAAGCGTGAGTCCAGCCCTTTTTAGCCGTTCGTATTGCTGTGTCTGTGGTTAGAAGAACAAGGAAAGGAATTTCCCAGTGAGGTGTTAGAGAGACTTCTCTCCAGGTTTTAATCAAAACTTCATCTCCTGGTTGTATTTTATGTATGGCAAACTCCAAAGGGGTGCTTTGCATTATTAATCCCTTCTTTTTCAGCTCTTGCAGGTTCTTATTTATTGCTATCAAATAGGGCTGAATCTGGCCGTCATCCAGCCTTGGGTGTCCCACT
Organism: Nicator chloris; assembly: GCA_013400495.1. Classification (NCBI taxonomy): domain Eukaryota; kingdom Metazoa; phylum Chordata; class Aves; order Passeriformes; family Pycnonotidae; genus Nicator; species Nicator chloris. The sequence continues at coordinate 8,543 of WAAE01012947.1, forward strand.
GGCATTCCATGTTCATATGGCATTCTATAAAGAATTTCAAAGGATGATAGCCCACTTTCAGAGTGGGGCATAGTTCTTATGTTTAGCAGGGCTAAAGGAAGGCACTTAACCCACGACATTTTAGTTTCTAACATTAATTTTGACAACTGGGCTTTTAACGTCTGATTCATCCTTTCTATTAGTCCTGAACTTTGAGGGTGCCATGGGGTATGATAGTCCCAGCGGATTCTTAAAGCATCTGCCAATTGCTTAATAATTTTTGATGTAAAATGCGTCCCTTGATCTGAATCTATATAGTCTACTATACCGTATCAAGTTATAATTTCTTCTAACAATATCTTTGACACTGTCTGAGCTGTAGCTCTGGTACTAGGAAAGGCCTCTACCTAATGTGTTAGTTGATCCACTATTACCAACAGGTATTTATACCTTCTCCCTTTAGGTAGTTCAGTGAAATCTATCTGAATCTTCTCGAAGGGACAATATGCTAAAGGACGGCCTCCTAATGGAGTTTGCTGTGTCCTGGTCTGATTTATCTTCTGACATATTATGCACCCTTGTACCTCTTGTTTAGCTAACTCATAAATTCCCTTACACCTAAAAAATTTCAAAAACTGCTCTGCAAGTGCCTGAGCTCCCCAATGGGTCTGTTGGTGAAGCCTATTCAAAACCTTCCTTGTATAATCTCTAGATAATAATTCTCTTTTATCAGGCAATTTCTATTTACCTTCTTCCCACTTGCCTCCTGTTTTCTTATATCTTTCAATTTCCTTCAAGGAGGGATGGGAGGGATATTCCTGGGTCTTGTCCCCTCTGACTTCCGGAATATTTATCACCAATAATGCTTCTTTCTTAGCTTCCCTATCAGCCAAATTATTTCCTCGAGCCTGAAATTGCATCCCCACCTGATGTCCTTTAACATGTACTACCAAAATAGCTTCTGGTCCCCTAATAGCCTCTAGGATTTGTCTTATTAATTCTTCATGAACCAGGCCTCGTTCATGAGTGCTGATTAAACCTCTTTCTTCCCAAATTTTTCCAAAGGTGTGGACTACCCCAAAGGCATATTTGGAATCAGTAAAGATCGTCCCTCTCTTCCCTTTTAACCTTCTAAGAGCCTGTAAAACTGCATATAACTCACAAGCTTGTGCTGACCAACTAGCACTTAGGGGTCCTGACTCCACTACTTTTCCTGACTTCCCATCCACTATCGCCTACCCTGACTTTCTTTTCCCTTCTATAACCCTTGCTGATCCATCTACAAACCATTTCTCTCTGTTCTCTAGTTCTTCTTCCTCCAAGTACTGTCTTATCTTTGGCTGCAATTCCACCATCTCTGCACAGTCATGATTATATTCTTTTAATGCCTCACTAAACAGAAATTATGCCGGATTTTGAGCAGCAGTTGTCTGTAACTCTAAATTGAGTGAATGAATCAATACAGCCTCATACTTCAAAAGTCTAGCATCTGTGAGCCATTTATCTGCTTTCTGCTGCAAGATGCTCCTTACATTGTGGGAAGTATATACTACTAATGGTGCTCCGAAGGTGACCTTCTTAGCTTCTTCTACTAGTAGTGCCACTGCCACTATTGCCTGTAGGCAGGTGGGCCAGCCTCGGCTCACGGGATCTAAAAGTTTTGACACATACCCCACACGTTTTTTGGCTCTAGCCCAATCTTGCATTAATACTCCATGGGCAGTATGATTACGAACATCTACAAACAACTGGAACTGCTTTTTCACATCGGGGAGGCTCAACACTGGAGCAGCTATAAGCGTCTCCTTTAGCTCTCTAAATCTTTTTTCATCTTGCTCTGTCCATTTTATTCTATTGGTAGTCAACTTTTCGTATAGAAATTTCACCTTCTCACTATACCCCTCAATCTATTGTCTACAATACCCCAAGAGTCCCAATAGCTGCCTAACTTCCCTTTTTGTCTGTGGAGAGGGTAATGCAATGATTCCAGCTACTTTCTTGGGCTCTAATTTCTTTTTCTCTTTTGTGATCCAGTGCCCTAGATACTTGACCTCTGGCTGCAACTTTGATTTTGATACCTTTAATCCTTTCTCTCCTACGAAATTCAATAATGCTATGGTGTTTGCCCTCACGTCTTCCTCCTTTGGACTAGCTATTAATATGTCATCAACATACTGCAAAAGTTTGATTCCTTCTGTTGGCACAAACTGACTTAATAATTGTTCGAGTGCTTGCCTGAACAGGTTGGGAGACTCTGCAAACCCCTGCGGTAAAGATGTCTACCTAAACTGTTGCTTCTTATTTGTTTCGGGGTCCTCCCACTGAAAGGCAAAATAATCCCGGCTCTCTTTGGCTAACGGACAGGTCCAAAAGGCATCTTTTAAGTCTATTACACTATACCAGGTGTCTTCAGGGGAAATTTGATTCAAAAGAGTATATGGATTCGCTACTACAGGAAAGTGTGGTTTTGTTCTCTCGTTTACAGCCCTCCGGTCTTGGACTAGCCTATAGCTTCCATCAGTTTTCCGTACGGCCAGGATAGGTGTGTTGTGCCTTGACATACAAGGCTCCAAAGTTCCCCTTTTCACTAATTCGTCTATCATAGGTTTTAATCCCTTTCTTCCCTCCATGGAAATTGGATACTGTTTAATTCTAATTGGATCCTCTGGTTTCTCTATTTCAATGGAAATAGGCTCTATTTCCAACCTTCCAGCCTCTCCTTGGGTATGCCAGACTTTGGGATTAATCTTATCCTCATCTTCTTCAGTTAATCTGTACAAGCTTACTACTAAATCTGGTCCTTGTACTGTTAAATTTATTCCTAGAGCTACAATCAAATTTCTTCCTAATAGATTATAATCTGCTTCCTCAACTAACAGCATATTCCCTAAGCAAATTTTAGTCTCTGATTCTATTTCTACCTCTTTAATAACTGGGACTTTAAAGGGTTCTCCTTTTGCTCCTATTATTATCATTGTGTCTTTGCTCTTTGTGCACCCTTTTGACAGTTTCTGGACCGTGGAACGTTTGGCCCCTGAGTCAACCAAGAAGGATATTTCCTCCTTCTGGCGTCCTATTTTTAATTTTATCAAGGGCTCTTTAGATGTCCTGGACCCCAAAATGAAAAGCCCCTGACTTTCCTAGTCCTCCTGAAAAGTCTTCTCATCTTTTATCTTTTTTCTGCAATCCCTTTTTAAATGCCCCTTTTTCCCGCAGTAGTAGCATTCAGGGGGTTCCCTCAGGCTCTCAGGTGTCTTTCTCTGTGGGCCAGGGTGTTTCCTTTGGGTTCTATGGCTCTGCGCTGATGTCCTGGTTTAGGGCAAAA
>WAAE01012949.1:0-11189 GCA_013400495.1 Nicator chloris
CTGTACTAGATTTTAACCCCTAGCTGTAAGCCACCAGCTGTGATGTGTTCTAGAGCAGATGAGTAGGATGCGCAAAGAAAAAAAGGACATTTTATAAGGCACTGAAATGAAGTTATTCATTGCCACTGCAGCTGTTATGCATGTAGTAAAAGAGCTGATTAGCATAATGAGATTAAACTAAGAGAAATTGCTTTTAACCTGTGCTTAGCTTGAGTCGTTGTTTAGTTACCAGAGATGATAAAAGGCTGTACCCAAAAGCTTGTCTAAACTTTCCAAATTCCAGCTGTTCTATAAAGGATGTGGGGTTTTTCTTCTCTGCTGTGTAGATCAAGCTTCTGTGTACAGAGGGAAGTTAAAATCAGTCTGAAAAACGAAGTAAAATAAGAAGGGTTAATAGGTGGGGGGAAAGGTGAATACTTTGAATACATTTGGGGAAAAAAAGACACAGGCAAGTAGGAAAAATAAGCAACTTTTCCAGCTAACAGGTACACTGAGATACACTGCACTGCCTGCAGTGCAATGCTAATTTTATTCATTAGCATTTTGTAGATATGTAAAATTTTTTGGTTTGCATAGGAATATCTGTTAAAATCAATATAATCGAGATCTGTAATGACAAAGGAGACCTACTTGGAATACTTTGAGGCCTATTTAAAAAGGCTCTTTCCCCAGGAAATCTTACAGGCTCATTTCTAGAAAATATAAAGGGACTCTTGCTGTTGCTGTGCAAAAGCAAATGCTTTGAAGTGATTCGAACTGGAGAGACCACAATGGAGCAGAATGGTTTAAAAACTGAAATTTGATGAAGAAAGAAAGGTACATAATCAATCTACATGTAGGTATAGACACTCCAAATGTAATTATCATTGTTTTCAAAGTTCACCTTTGTATGAGAGACAAATGTCAGCATTGGGTATCACGGTAGTTACTAAACATAATCTAAAAATATTCATCATCTTATGGAGGCGTGCACAAAGTCAGAGCTTCCTGTCTTGGCAGATCCAAGCTGATGTTTGTTTTAATTGCAGCAGAGACATTTAGCACCGTGCCTGCCTGATAATGGAGGAAATGTAATGCAAGGCCTTGACATCTGAAAAGTAAAGACTGTCTGAGCTGACTCATAAAATGATGCTGGGGAAATTGGCAAAGAAAACAAGTCTCTGAAATTCTAAACAAGCGTTTTAAATGCAGAAAAAAAGAATCTCAAGGATCACATTTGCAGCTTATGTGCTGCAGATAATGTGCTGCACAGATCCTTCCCTATAAAGCAAAATTGTCACTGTGAGGCAGGGGAAAATTGAGCCTTTTTGTTAGCTGGAGTCACTCTCCTGCAATGATTGCACACAATCAATCTACTTGGGTTTTTAAATGCTTTTTATCAGATTTCAGCCTATTGACTCAAAAATGTGTTTCTTGTCAGTGTAAAACTACTGAATATTAAAGAAAAGATAAAATTTTCCAACCTCAAAGCTGTCACTTCAGTCTACAAAAGGCAGTTATTGAAGCCTATTACTGTTTTGGCAGTGCTTGTCTGAAATTCCCTCAAAATATGCCACTAAAATTCAAAGAAAGGACTACAAAAACACTAATATTGAAGATTTATGCTGTAAAATTTGAGTAAATTTGCATAAAAATGATTCATTGAATATAAGAGATGTAATGAAAATTCAGGAATCTTAATGTTTACTCTATGTAGAACATCTGATGTGAGTACCTGAATCTAATTACAATGAAAGGAAATCTACCCAGCAGGCTGAATACAAACAAACAAAAAAATTACACATTTGCCTATTACATATTGGGGGGAAAAAATATCTGTGTACTTCTAATTAGACACAATAGCCTAGGATATCTACATCATCCATAATTTTAGGGAGCTTTTTTGTCAAAAATCATTGTCTAAAGAATCTCTAAGCTGAGGATAGGGGAAAAGGAACCTGCAGTGGTAATTCCTTCACTTGGAAAATTTCAGAACCTCCACATGTTCACCTGAGGATGCAGAGAAGCTGCAAAATGTCTGCCTTTTAGATGGCTAAAATCAAATGAGTCCAAACCCAGCATTTGCATGAAGGTTTCTCTTCTGTGTGTGATGAGTGCATACCAAACATGAGAAGCCCAACCCCTCTTCCCCAACAAGCACGACCCACCCTCTCAGGATCGTTTGCCTGCCAGGATGCACCTGGGAGCATTTTGTGCTCGCGCCAGGTTCCTGTCAGAGAGGTGCAAGAGGCTGACATTTGATGAGCGCAAAAGAACAAAGAGTTGGATTTGTGCTAAAGCCAAATTGGCAAATATTTTTTGTTTTCTGTGACAGCTTCTGCTTAACTAGCACAAGAGGCAGCCGAGCAGAGAGGTGTGCTCCCATGGTGTGAGCCAGGATCTGTTGAAGAAGTTGAGTGCAGTTGCTGGGTTGCCTCTTCCCTTTCTTCGCCCCCCTGCTCGATGCTGTGCTGGCACATCTCTCTCTGTTGTGTGGCAAATCTGTTGGAAAGCCAACTGAGCCAACTGTGCTTAGGCATGTGCACCTGTACCACAAAGGAACCAAACAAAAATGTTAAATAATCTTTCTCTTTGTGCAGGGCAAACGCCAGCAGGGAGAAAGAAATCTGCAAGTATTGCCATAATGCAGAGAAATTGTTAAATCGTCTTGTCTCTTCATGACAAAAAAAGAAAGCTCTTCTGAAGTGGGAAAATGTATTTTTATGAGTTTACCTGTTTGCTAACTGCCTAAATTTGAACAACCTGTGGCTGCAAGAAGGCAAGAAAAATGTTATCTCAATGAAATTGCTTTCCCACAGCACCATTTGTCACCTGGACAGAGGTCACATGCAGAGGAAGAGCCCTTCGGTGAGGAACTCATCTTGGACTGACCCAGTTGGTTTCACCAAGTCTCCTTTGCTTGGGAGTCTCTTGGAACACCACATCCACATTGCAGAGCAGCACAGTTCTGACAGGGCCAGTTTTAACAGGAAAAGTCCTACAACCTAGTTTTAAAATTAAATGGTTTCCATATTTAGCAGCTCCTTCTGGGCACATCTCAAACTCCTTCTCACTGGAGGGTCCCAACTTTACTTGGACAAAGTCTGCACCATTAAGTTTTAACAATTTTTTTTTACTAATTATTAATTTGTTATTTTCTGGACTGTGTCAACACTGCATGTTCTCCACATGGCCAGGAATTATCTGCCAAAACCCTGTAGCTCAATAGCAGCTGCCTTATCCAACGTATCTGTCTCACATGCTGCAGCACGTGGCACTAAAATTAGGACTTGCTGCCAGATTTGGCAAATTTCTGCTTCCCAGAAAGGCTCTCAACTCATGAGATTGCCAGGAACACCTATTAGATAAGGTCGTATTTGGCTGCAGTTGGCAAAAAATTAAAGTAACACCAGCTGTAGTAATAACAGTGGTAGGGAGTTTGTGGCAGATGCAATGAGGATTTTAGTCTGAAAAACATCTTTAGTAGTGTTCTCCAAGCCAATTCTCCAAGGATAAATGACCTGAGATATAAGTTTAAGATGGGAAATATGCACAGGCAGTAAAAGTGTGGGTGCTGGTATGAAGGAAATAATGCCAGGGTTGCCTTTACTTGGTTCTCATCTCAGCTGGGCATAAATATGCTCAGTAAAGTAAATGTGCGCTCTGTATTTTTTTTTTTTAATATCTCTAAATCATTTTCCCTCAACTTTATTCTTTGTATCATAAACCTTTTTAACTACCTCAAAATTTTCTTACTGTGAGTTATTCACCTTCTGAAGGAATTTTCCCCAAAACTTTAGTTGCTCAGCCATAGTTACCGTCACAGACCAGGTGTGACATGAAAATATCATAAGAACAGATATAAATTCAAGGAACTTCTTCGTGTGATTTCAGTGCAGAAAGTTCATATGCAGAGTAGGGAAATTATTCTTTTATACAGCTACATTACACTTCTTACCTGGAAGTGCAGTACTTGACAAAGTTACATATTCATATTGTATTTCATGCAGATTTTATAACTTGATTTGGCATTTTCTTAAGTGGAGTCTGTGGCAGCTGTAATAACTAAAGGCTCACAGATTGTTCTGCACAGGAATGTGCCCATTTTTGCTCAGTTTATGAATACTAATTTTAACAGGCTGAATTTGTGACTACTGATTCCGTAACTTTCAGTTACCATAAAGGGCTCAAAATTAAGTGATCAATTGAATGCTGACCCTCTAGAGAGGCTTTGAGGCTTTGGCTGTTCAGCATAAGTCTAAGAAGTTTTACATAAGTAGATTTTAACTATATTCCTTGATAAAAGAACTGAATTAATCAAGGTTATTGTAACCTTGTTTATTTAATTTTTTTTAAAAAGCAAATGTGTGTTTATTGTAGAAAATTGTGTAGTTAGATTGCATTTTACTCCTGAAATGTGTTAATTTACAGTAGTATTATAACTATGGATAATTATATGTATTGAAATAACACTGACAAAGGTGATTTGTACAAACCAATGTTACAGCCCACTTCTGTCCTTAAGCAGCTGAGGTAAAAAAAAAAAAATAAGATGAAGAATATCATAAATTCTTGGTAATATCTTTGACTACTGTGGCAGTTTGTTCCTTCCTGACCTTTCCATGCAACTACCACAATTTCAGCAAAAATTAAAATGATTTTAGCAAAAATGGAAACAGATGTACCTCTCAATATCTATTTAAGGAAGACTGCATTGTAGAGTAATTTAAGCGTGATGCTAGAAATTAGGATAGCAAAAGTAATTGAGCCTTTCTAATTTTAATATAATAGTCAACAAGTGAAATTAAGAGAAACCAGTTAAGCTGAGTGCTCGAGGAAATGCAGTCAACAGGGAAACAGTCAACAAAACACATCCTGGTTTCTACAGCTACCATGAAGTCTTAGGGGTTGTATTCTGTAATGGAATGAAATTAGCATTAAAACTTATATTAACATGATAACTTTTATAGTCAAGTCACACTGTCCAGCTGTCCCTACCAGAGCTTTCCTCTCCTTTGCATGCAAGCTTTCGAGTCCTCAGACTTTACAGATGTGATTCATTTTTCATTTGCCATAACTAACATTACTACTTGTCCCAGTAATTTTATTTGGCCTTTTCCCACTGCAGTTTTCCAACAGTATTTGATAATCCTTGTACTACTGCATAAGAATAGTTGAAGATTTTCTCTAAAGAGATACTCATCAGTGAGAAGGCAGAGAATACGAGTGCCTCACAGTCATTTATTGCACAGAAAGCAGTGCTGTAATTCTCTGTCATTGCATCATCTGTTCAGCCCAGGTTATTCAATCTTCTGCATTATCGAGATTGCGTTTTTCCTCCCCGAGAAACAGCAGTAACAATTTCCAAAATGACAGCTCAAGTGACTCTATGGTTCTTTATATCTATTCAGAACCCTTGTCTCCTTGCAAATTTTCATTGATTTCTTTAAAAGCAGCTTGTGAGAAAGGTAATACATTATTAATGCTACATGTCATAAAATAAAATAAATACCTTTTGAAGAAGCGGATGGATCCACTAATCAAGAGTAAATGAATGCACGTGAATTATTCAAAGAACCTCAAATAGTGCAACTTGTATTCAAATTGAATATTGTGAATAGACTATTTGCAACGTAGCAAAAAGACCTTCCAGTCATATTAACTCCTCCATTTTCATAACAGGAAATGGGATTTTTATGCTTTTTAATCAGTGTAAACATTTTGCCCACCTTGCAAAAGCAAAAAGGTCCAGGGTACGTTTTGGCACTTTGTTACCTTTAAGCAGCCTCCTAAAGTAATGTTTATGTTGATGAGAACAGTTGTTGGGGCAGGTGCTGCCTGTTTCAAAGGAAGCAGGTAGGGCTCTATTCCTGAGCAGCAGAATTATGTCTCACTCACTGGGAGGTGCAGGTTGCCACTCGTTGAACAGCTGTGCAAAGAACAGGGGAAATGCCACCACTTCTTGGGAGAAAGGGAGCACTGCTGCGCTGGCAACATTTCCAACCAGTGAGTGACAGCATCAAGGGCAAGGCAGGAATGAGATCTCAGGCAATTAATTAAAAACAGCTCCTGCAGCCAGAATTTGCTTCCTCCCTCTTACAATCCACTCATGTCAATGAAGTTTCTGGCGCTGCTTCAGGAACTTTTCACTACAGCACCCTGTTTTCCACAGTGTGGTGTTTATCCCTCACAGATATTTGCATTTCCCAGCAGTTTTCTTTGGGGGGGATAAACCCAAAAGTAGCTGTGCCACATTTCTCAATGCATCTGCAAAATCTTGTCCTTACAAACAGAAGGCTCCCAAGTTCTGGGTCGTGTTCAGGTTGTCATTTCCTTTAGATGTTTTTATGGACTAGATTCTCCTGGATTCAAACAGACCTGCCCAGGAACAATGAGGAATGACAGATTGGTAAAAGCAATGATATTCTTCACAAGGAAGTAAAGCAAGGAGTAGAGTTTGTGATTCTATTCCTCACTGGTTCAGTGATCCAATCTCTAATCTTTGGGATTATCAAGTCTCCCTTCTCAGTTCACTTCACCCAATCAGTAAATTCCTGATTTCCCAGTATTTCACTACAAACAAAATTTTCTCAGGGAGAAGACAGGTAGGAGGGGAGAAAGATCTCTTCAAGAAGACATACAAATTACATCTCAAAATCTAAAAAATAACAGTATATTGCTTTAGACACACAGTGCCTATCCTCATTCCTTGAGGCTGGAGAGCTGCTGGAATACTTTGGAACAGCCTTTATGTGAGCCTGAAGCCAATGCTGATATTTTCTGTATTCTAATATCAGTGTAACCTCTGTGCTACTCAATAAATCACACAGCTATGCTTAATTTAAGGAACATCAACAACCTGGAAGTACTACACTTCTGAACAGGATTTGAAACTGCAGATGCCATTTGGGAATTTGAGATTTGGCAGGCATTCCTCGACCCGTGATCCTATTACCAAATTAATGCTCAAATCAAATAGTAAGTTTGAGACCAGCAACCTGGTCCAATTCCTGCTGAAATCAATGGGGTTTTTTCCCATGGAATTCACTGGCCATCTGTTGAAACCAAATGTGTTTTGTATTTTGTGACAAAAAGAGTAATAAGCAAGAGAATATTTTCATCTCAGATAGTATTTTCCTTAGAGAAAAGCCACAATCTGGAGCTACAGGATTTACAAACCCCCTTTTGTTCCATCCTCAAGGAAAAAAATGCCTCCAAATACCAATATTCCCATTAGCTTTATGTGCCACGTCGCTGGAACAAAGATATTTTTCTGGTTGTGATTCAAAAACGTTGCAAAAATCTGCAACAACGTTGAAGAAAACTTATTCCTGGAGAATATACCAATTTCCTTCAGAATTTAGAATTCATCTAGGAACAGTAAGTACACACTGAGCTCTATCAGATTTAATTGAAATGTAAGAGTCACTTAAGAGTTGTTATATTTTTCTACTCAACTTTGATCACGCTTACATGCCTTCACAGCTTCCTTTATAAATTGTGTTAAGCTGTGTACTACTATATCTGTACATTTATATACATAGAGACAAGATCTTTTTCCATATAGAGTGAGCAGGTCAAAGCAGAGGCAGAGAGAATGTATTTGTCACATCTATTCAATCTCATTTGTTTTTCCATCTACATGTATTCATCATAAATCTACTAAAACAAGCTGGAATGCACTGGAAGGGCAGCCTCAATAATGTCAGGAGATTTATGTTAGCAGGACTAGACTTTAACAGCAGTATCACTTTCCATTTCAACCCTGTGATAAAACCTCTGCTGCTATTTGAGAGCTGTCTGACAAAACATTTCCTTGTTTCAGATGTGGCAGGGAGATGAATGATTGGGTTGGCAGAATGCTGCAGATAAAAGGTTAGGAGCATTCTTTAAGATAAAAGGTTAGGAGCATTCTTTATCCAGATTATCTTCTGAGTATAACTTGGGTGAAATATAGATTATCCCATTTAAATCTGGAATCCTTATTCATATGTTTTGCTGGGTGCTGGAATTTCCAGGACCTGAGCTATCAGAACCAATATCCAGTGAAGCTGACCAAAAGATTTTCATCAGCCTTCACTGGGCCTTGAATCATGTACAAAATGCATAAGGTTTCTCTTACAGCATTGAAAATATATCTTAATTGACTTTACATATTTTATTTAGTAGAGCTCTCACTACCATAAAAAAGAAAATGTACTTAGTTAGTAAAATGAATGATTACTTTGAAGATTAACCACCTTTCTTCCTGTCCTCAGTAGTCTGAGTATGCCTTTCCCTGCTGTTAGTATACTTCACCTTTTCCTGTCACAATATTCAAGGTGAATATTCAACCAAGCAATTTCTTTATTTGTAGTGTATTTTTCATGCAAGAACATCTCTGGATAAAATTACAATCTTTTTACAGTGGTCTGCTCTCTTGGTGTGCTTTGATTTTGAGATCAGTGTCTGGCAGGCATCGATCTAATCTCTGGTTTAGGCTGAATTTGGCAGCTGCACAGAAGGATCTCTGGCTGGATGAAGGAAGGGCTGCCTGGCAGAGAACTCCTTTTCAGGATGAGTTTGGTCTATCCTGATTGTGTAATTTGGGAGGGATTCAGAGCCTAATAAAAATCATTTGTAAAAATGGTTTGAGTGTGATATAGAGAACAAAAAACACTGACAATGCTGGGGGGAAAAAAAATCACACTTCCCTGTCTTATCAGTCAGTCATAAAATCTAATTGGCCCAGCTGTACAACATGGCACAAATCATTAGGGTGACATTATCCTGTCCTCACTCATTTCTTTCCTGCTGCATCTCCCAGGTCTGAGGTGGGCAGCTATTTTTAATTCTGAGAGCTCTCATATGCCAGGTCCCACATGAACGGACGCTGTCCTCCATCCTGCTCAACATCTGTCACATCAGCAGCAGATGTTCCACACTCAAGAGCCAGTGACACCTGACAATGCAGCTCATTTTTCAGGAACAAACAGCATCACCCAGCTCCCCGAGTGACCAGAGGAGGAACAGCTGTCTTGGGACTTTCAGAAGAGCTAAGAAAACTGGGATCTTTCCTCATAAGCAGACTCTGCTGCAGCACAGGTTTCTCCAGCCAAGCTTAAATCAATTCAGGACCTGCATCCACCCTGCAGCCACAGGTTCTTTGGGTCCTGTCACTCTGTAATGGTATGGGCAAAGTGGCAATAAACTCAAAAGTGGAGTGATTAGAAATGTATTAGAAAATTATGAGGGTGTCTGACAGGTGAAGAAGAATTAATTGCCCATCAAAGAACTAGAACAAAACTAGCAAAGAGTTCAGAGCATGGCAAAAAAGGTGGCTCTTCAGAAGGCTGCAGTTTATGTCTGGCATTCCTGCCTACAGCTGCTGTCACTGCTTAGAGCTTAATGGGTTCAAGGGGACACACAGCAAATCCTCAGAGAAATCCCTGTGGTTTTTATTAAATATAGGAGCAATGTCAGCTCAGCAAATGCTGAAGCTACAAATGGTTGTATCCTGAGAGAGATGCAGGAGGAAGTGCTGTACCCACTTTAACATTTCCTTAGTGCCTCATTGAGTTGTACCTGGCCTGGGTGAGTCAGACTTGTGATTTGTAGCCACTGCAGTCTCCCTGATGGTCCTTGTTCCCAGACATCCCATCCCTCAGGTTGTGGACCAAAGGTCTGGATGCCACTGAACAAGGCACTGCTGAATCTGTGTGTTTGCACTGGGAGAAATCAGAGGACGGTGGTTTAGATGGAAGGAACATCTGGAGTCCANGGACATCCGATTTATTAAAAACCATTTTGAAATGTCTCTAGCTTCTCCAGATGTCAAGCTCTTAAACCCAATGTTCAAAACACGTCAAGCTTCTTATCTACAACCAGAGACATTACAAATGTCTTCTTGAAAAGGGAATAATCATACAATTCCTGAAGCTTAAATATAAGCAAGGCAAACCTGTTTTAATTGTACACCCAGATGTGCACTGTAAGATATTCAACACCTGAGCCCAGCTTCTTCCAGGCACAAAGTTTACTTGTAGCAACAAACAGATGTGAAACTTTGGGGGGTTCTTCTTTCTCTGATTTTGACTCTAGTCTGTTCCTCACAAGTTGGGCTGAACTATGCTTCTACCATAAAGCTGTGTTAAGGATCCAATCCTGCATTAACAGAAGGATCACCCCAAAGGAGTGATCACCCACCTTAATTCTGGTTATTGGGTGTTCTTTCACTATCAAACCTTTAGTCTCTCTTTGCCAGAGTCAAAGAAATCAGTTTGTTCAGCATTTGGAAGGGAAAACAAAGGGGTGATTTTATGGCTGTCAACAGCTGCTGGATGGGAAGATCTAGAGCAGACAGAGCCAGAGTTTTTCAGGAAATGGAGAGGGAAAAAGCTGAGACACAACAGACAATAAAGCCAAGGATATTCCAGTTGGATACAAGAGTATTTTACCATGTAAGTGGTCAGACCCTGGAACAAGGTGTCCCAGGGGTTGGGGAATCTGTTTTAGGACAGACTGAGCACTCAGCTGAGCAACCTGATCTGCTTATCCCTGCTCTGCTGCACAGCTGAGCTGCAGGAGCTCCAGAGGTCCCTTCCAACCTGAATTATTCTGTGATTTTATGAATCCTATTGGTAAGCCTATAATACATCTCTTCATTACTACACATGCAGTCGATTTGAATAAAAGTATTAACAGAAATAGGCTGTGTGAAATTTAAATGTCCTACTTAGCATTTCCCTATTTCTTTCTGCATGTTTTGCCTGACCATGATTCTCCTTATTGAAGAGGAAATATTTTCTTGTAAGAATTTCTCAGTACTCCTGGCAGGAAAAAATCCCCAACCAAGACCCCCAAACCAATCTTAATTTGAAGTTATAAATTTAATAGTGTTATTTTTTCTAATTTACTTTTGTTGTTGTTGTTGTTGTTGTTGTTATGATCAGCATTCAGGGTTCAACATTCACATTGTGAATGCAAGGGATCAGTGAAAGGGGTTGCTTAGGTTATGTCCTGGGAAAGCAAAAGAACAGAGATCAGCCTGGGGGGTATCATTGCAATTCTGCTTTGTTTCTGATGCAGCAGCTGACACAGTAAATAGACAATATGAAATATAGGAGCAGATTTATCAGACATTGTAAATTATCTGCTATGAGCTTCCTCAACATTTCCATTGACATAAAATCTCAAAATCACATTAGAAAGATCTTTGCCAAACAAACAAC
>WAAE01012950.1:0-23389 GCA_013400495.1 Nicator chloris
TGATTCTTTGTTTCCATCGGTGGAAGATCCGCAATCAGTCTGGAATAAGAAATTCCATTCTTTGCCTACTAGACTTTATGGGAACACATGTGCACACCAAGAACAGTCCAATCAAAACCCTTTTATTTGATTGAAACTTCATGTTGTCATCCTTAGCTCAATTTGCATAGAATACTGTCAAGGTAGATAGAGATGGGTGATAAAATGTGCTGGAAAATATCTTTTTTTCTGACCTTTACCACCAACAAATAGTGAATTAATGCATCAGTCTCAGAGCTTGGAGATCAAAGTGGGACTAGCTGCTGAACTGTCACCAAAACAAGCTTTGAATTGGAATCAGAAAGAATGGGAGAGTCATGTACAACAACAGAAACCCCACTGATACCACAGAGCAACTGTCTGAGTTCAGCATCTACAGGCAGAGCCAAGTTATCCTTGGTATGTTTACACTGGCATTTTTGCTCAGATGCATATTTTCAAAGACATTTTCCCTGTCATCCACACAATTCACTCTGCCTTGGTTCACTCCATGGAACAATCCTGAGACATCCTTTCGTATGAAAGGAAATTTGGATATGTATTCCCAGACAGCAACCAAGTACACTCCAAGTGGAAATGGAAATTCAGCCTGTGGGACCAGACTGAAGTCCTCCCCACTCTCCCACACATAGCTAAACATAAGTGGTGTGCTCAGTGAATCCACAGCATCAGATGATTTCCTCTACAGCTTCATTCCTGAAGAGCTGTGCCAGTTGCTGAAGTACACACTGCCACTGCACACAGATAATACTGAATGCTCAGGTGCAAAAGTTGCAGGCTGGTGTGCAACCCACCTGAATACAAAGGTGCTTATCAGACAGTAAAGCTCTGTGTTGCCATTGCTCCACCAGCAGCTATAGCATAGCTAGAACTAAAACCTCAATCCAGCAATTCCACCAAAATAAATGGTGTACCCTAACTGGATGCTCACTCCTGTATTCTTCCCTTGGGCCAACACAAACATTTCTGTGGCTGCAAAAGGTGAATTAAACTGGGTAATGGAGACGCAGTAACACTGTGTAGGTACTAAGTCAATTTTGAACCGGATTGGTCTCCTGATACAATTTGCTACAGAGCTGCACAAGTTCTTGTACCAGCACTACTGCTGGGTTCATATGGAGAAGGATTAACTACTGTAGGCAAGACTTAAAATATTTCAACTCTTTTTGGTGCAACCATAACTCCACATAAGGACAAGATTATTCTCAAGAAAGGCTACAACAGTCTGAATGGCAAGATTAAAGCCTAGAATGTAACACTGCAGCAGTGTTGATGATGAATGACTCATAACCACGTGTAAAATCTGACCCCATCACTGGTAGAAACATGCAAAAGACAAGTCCATTTTAAGTAAACTTGGACAATTCAGTTGTTCAGTACACAGCATTACTGGTACATCTTAAGGGAATAGAGACACTTAGAACATAGCGGTTACAAAAGTTACTTTAAGTCTTATTCCATTCCAAGTTTTGTGAAATTAATTGAATACTGGCACCACACCCTGCACCCTGATGTGGCATCCCTTGATGGGAAGGCCAAATGAATCTCTGACTACAAGTTACTTGATCTGAAATACAAAAAGCATGTAAGGATACTACAGAAATAATACAGACATTACTAGTTCTGCTTTATTTATTATAAAACACAGCCTAAATTCTATTTCAGCATGCCTTATTTTCAGTGTGTGTACTCTTATTCCGGTGCAAACTGTAGGAAAAAGCAGCTAAGAAAGACAAGGACTGCAACCTACAGAGGCTGCCTTTGTATAGGAGGGGTTTATTCACTTTCTTATTTCAGTCTTCTGTTTCCATTGTTTCTGGAGAAGACCATTATGAAAGCTCATCCCCATGACATGCCGAGATGGTCTTAAGTCATGAACTTGGAATTCAAGTAGGAAGTACTGCTCATTATCTAAATCCATACAAAGTAGATTTCTTCCCCTTCATTTCAGTTATAAATTGCTTACTGGTAACTGTCCACCTGGTTCCCAGGGCCTTTTTAGTACATGCTCAGTATAACAAAAGGGCTGTGGCAGTCATACAGGCAGTACTTTCTTTCCATCACCCAAAAGCAAGTTAGTACACTGTACAAGCCTGAAGACACACACAAACAACCACTCCTCACAGTGCACAGGGACCATATTCTGAAACATCAGTTTGAACACATGCTACATACTGTTTCACATTTTGCAACCTTGGGAGCAGGATTTTAACTCTCTTGTTTCTCACTTCTTGGTCTGGATCATATCCCACTTCCCCATTTCTTGAAGGCTATTACAATATCAAGTTTTGCCTCTTCAGGCAAGAAAATTCTTGTAATGGCTCCTCTCTCAGAGTCTGTTCTCAGAACCTTATCTTTCTCTTCTGCCCAGTAATTTACCCAATTTATCAGCAATACTGAACCAAGCCAAATACATTTCAGCAGAACGGTATCAGTCACAAAAAATAGTAATGTCAAGGACTACAGGATTTCTGATGGGGCAATCTAAACTTTCCCGTCCTGGGCCTCCAGAGCAGAAATCCGTGGTAAAACATTCAGCCTTATGCAAGTTCCCTGTCTGACTCAGTTTCCTATAGAGGGAAACAACTTCAATAGCCTATCCAATTCACAGATTTATTTCCCAGGTTAGTTTTGGGGACACAACTTTGTTGTGGTTCCTGAAACCACAGGAATTGCTTTCTAAGTTTGCTAAGAGAAATGCAAAAGTTCTCCATACTCAAGTCAGCAGCCATGCTAGCTGTTCAGGAGAACACCACAGAAGCAGCATTGCAAATAAAGCTGCTTTATACCACCTCTTCAGGTCTTCCTTCAGCCTCTGGATGTGTTTTCAAGGGGGTGTTACTATCAAAGAAAATTCTACATATAGCACTTGGAAGTGTGTGTCCAACTGCTCCAACTTTCCCTTTCAACATGGATGACGTTTTCCAGAGTTTGAAGTTTCCTCCAGTGAGGTGATGAAATTCAAAGTCACATATGTCACATGCCCTGCCGTGCGTTTCCAGAGTCCTGTTTCCCTGAACATAGAAGGAATCAAAGTACCAGGAGAGCTTCTTCTCTTACAGTTCAAGGTTTCTTTCCAGTCATCCTAAGCTGCCCCTCCAGGGAACACTATGAGCAACATTCACAGCATTCTGGTTTTCTGCTGCCTTTCTGCTATTAACAGCTGCAATTAAGCCAAGTCACTGTCTGTGTGCTATCAGCAATGCCTATTATCAAATCCTTAGAAAGCATATGGAACACTGAAACCCACACTTCTACTAGCTAGGTTTCAGCCAAGCTAAATACTGTATTTCACTGTTCTTCTATGAAGATTAAAGAAAGATACTTATCACACTCACCATCCTCTACAGGAGTAATTTTTGCCAGTCATCACATAGCTGTTTGGACAAATATGCTGTAATATTGCCTGTTTTCATGGAAAAGCACAAGAAAATAATTTTGAAGAAAAAAATTTTGAAAGAAATTCTGATAGCTTATAATAGTCTACTAATGAATGCAAATGAGAGTTGAGATAGTGTTTGGGATGGGGAGGGAAGAGAGATATTTGCCACTTTGGTAATTTCACCGGTTCCTGTGAAAATATTCTCTATTTACAATGCCAAACTGAGATCAGAATCAAGTCAAATATGCAATAGAGGAGCTACAGTTATAGTAAAGACGTAACTGATTAAAAGCAGGAACTATACAAAATCCCTCATTCAGAACCATTTCACATACAAGTCATTCACCAAGCCAGTCTAGAAGAGTATCACTAAAAATGCACTTGGTAAGTGATACCTTCTTGTTTGAAAGGTTATTAGTTTCTTTAGTTCCAGTCCAAAGGAACAAAACTATGGAACTGAACTCTACAGGACTTCCTTTGTTGGAGGAAAAGAATGATTCTAAATGCCAAAACTTACTTCAAAACTTTGCAGGATACCACAGTCATGGTCAAAGTTTTTCAACTAATGCTTTCTTCAGTGACAAAGATGGTCTAAAAGGAAGTGAAGACAAAAATCAGAGGGCATAAGAGAAATTACAGTATGTTTTACAGCTATGTGGAGCATGCTAAATAGTTTCTTCCAATGGCACTACAATTGAAGCAGCTCACACTACTCAGCCTGTTCTCTGTGTCTGTTCCTTAGTTGTGGCTGCACAGCCATGTGTGTGGCCATTCCAACTGGAATAGGGAACTGATCCTAAATCAAAAGTATCCCAAGAAAAAAGATTAATGTTTCCTAATCCAGTTCATTGCACAGAACCACAAGCAGCTGTGCAGGCAGAGAGGGAAGGTTATAGGAGCAGGAACAAGAGATAGAAGCCTGGAGCACAACATAAGAGTTCCTTATGCTGACACAGCTTCAGTAAGAAATGTACAAATTGTACCTATGAGCCCATTCAGGCCCAAAAAACTACTTGTTTAACAGAGCACAGTGGATACATTTTAATTAATTTCAATGAAAGAGTGTAAACATTCACTTTACATAATCAGGAAGCTGACAATTTATTGTGTGTGAATAAAAATGCAACATAAACAGTATTTAACTGCAAATTCTGCTCATTTTGCATCTGGTTCATTGAACTAAGTGCAACCCATCTGTTACCATATAGGACAGAAAAGCTGTCAAATAGGAAAAAAACCCCTCTTATTTAATACAACTCTAAAATTATTTGCTTAGACAACTAATGAAGTGGAGTATATAGGCAATTAAACACCAGAGAAAAATTTGCAGAGTACTGTAAAATTGAATGAAGGTTTATAAATGCTTGTAACTGCAACAATTAGAAATATAAAATAGGGTTATTATGTCTTATTCTTCAGAATAAGACATAAGCATAAATTTAAGAATAAATTAAAACAGTCTAATAAAATATTTCTAAGAGCTGGACATTGCATGGGAGACTGCAAAACATTCTGGACCAGACACTCAGAAGCACTGTTCCACTAAGTAATAAAGGTTGAGACAATTGGAACAGATTTCATTCACCTAGAGAAAGTAATTACAGGGCTGATTTTTCCCTCTCAGTTTCTTCTCTCTCTACCATGCAAAATCCACACAATGAATCCCTCATTGCTCTAAGACATTCATTCTACCAGAACACCTCATAGCAAATGATAAATTGCTGCCACATGATATTTTTCAGTATCAGGCTCTACCATGATGACGAAAGTTGCATTTTCATGGGACAAATGTGATTTCTCCAAAAGGTACACGAACATCTATTTTTTAACTCCTGAAAACTTATAGTAGTTGCCTCAAAAATCTAAAGGTGTTTCAACAATAGCTGGTTGACATAATTCCCAGAAAAAGATTATATGGTTTCAGAGGCTGGGCATTCAAAAGAGAGCAGGAAAAACTAAGCAAATGTGGAGAAACAAAAAGCAAGACTGGTAGGAAAGTCATATATTAATACCATATTGTAATTGGCAAACCTACAATAAAAAGAAGCTGTAAAATCCAAATGTATGATTTTTGGAGTACATGTGTTTGGGGAGGGCAGTGGAAGATCACTGATGAGTCTGCATGATGATCTTGGCTTAGACCATCCATGAAATCAAATTCTAGTGTGACTGTCATGCACTTCAGCAAAATAAAATAATTACTGTTGCTAATTAGGCAAGCAATTTTTAACTCTGTATTGGTTTTGGATAATAAAATATATTTAATAAAGAAAGAAACAGAGAACACATCAATTGTGAAGTCACAACACTTTCAATATAAAACATATTTATGAACGTCATTCCTGCAGAAGTATGTATTTGAATACTTCTGGTGTCCAAAGTATGCAGTTAAGTAATTTTGGTGTTCATTGTGGGATTGTTCTAACCTATTTATTTTATTGTCAGGTCAGCAAGAGAAAAGCCAAAGACCACAAAGTAAGATCTTCTTCCTAGTGTTCTGTAAACAATCCAGCACTGAATGTTCTACTTATAATACATTTAATTTTCCTGCAATTTTCAAGAGACCTGATATGGTTCATAACATACGTTCTATGCAGCACAAGAATTTATGCAGAATGTGACTGAAAACCTAGAGCTCTCAGGTGATCTGGATCTACCACGGGTCTTCAAAAAACCTGTTCAAATTCTCAGGAGCAAACATCATGTGAATCACCATTGTTTCTCTATGCAGTATCTCATCTTCAGCTACAAACTACCACAGGGAACCTCTTAATATTCTTTTTTCTCATGTAACTGGCATAACACAAGGTTGCCACTGCCCCACACACTCCAAGAGGTCTTGCACACTCAGTGGTGTCTGTCATTATTTTCCTTAGTGTTGTGTTGCACCAACCATGTATTTCCCTGAGCAGAAAACCATGAAGTTACTCTGTACAAACTGATGTAAAAGGGAAGTATAGTAGTCTTTACTGCACTGAAAAAAATGAAGCTGGGAAACAGCAAAAACAGCACTTTGAGAATATGAGGAACAGCAATTCACCTTTGAGGCTTCCTTGGGAGACACTTTTATCTTTTTAATAGTAATTATTCTGGCCAGTTTGGGGCACTGAATAAAACTAACAGAAATTATAAGATACTTGTCAAAGGATGGCAAGGACAGGTACGCAGGCTACCTTAACACAATAAAAACCTCTAAGCAGGTCTATTATATACAATGGGAAGTCTCCCCATAGATGGTGTTTTAAAGAACATTAATTTCTATTTCTCTGGACTTCTCCATCTGACAGTGAATACTATAATTGCAAATTTCATAGTATTTCTAACCAAGCACCATGTACTTATTGGTAATTCATATATTTGAATTTTTAATATTGAATCTTT
Source organism: Nicator chloris (assembly GCA_013400495.1). Lineage (NCBI taxonomy): Eukaryota > Metazoa > Chordata > Aves > Passeriformes > Pycnonotidae > Nicator > Nicator chloris. The sequence goes on from WAAE01012950.1 coordinate 6,803, forward strand.
TTACTGATCTAGTTTGAGATAAGTGCCATTTTTCTCTTACTAGTTTGCCAGCACAGCAATTTACCTAGCACATACTCATGCCTTCTTGAAAAATATATTATTTTAAAAAGCTAAATTCATAAATGTAGAAGACACCGTCTACAAACAGGCCTGAAGGAAGCCTCCAGCTCAGGATTTTCCTTTTCACTCAGGATGAGACCTTGTTATGCCTGTAGAACAGCCCCTCTTTATCAAAAAGTGCCCAGGGCCCCTCCTTGAGTCTTTGTAAAGCAAGAGGGTGGGCACAGGTTGGTAAACAGTGTATGGAGATATGGCATCAAGATTTTCGGAGAACATATTGCTGAGGAAAAAACAACCACAAAACATGTAAATTACTATGTAAATATTATTGCACATAACAAACCTGATGTTTCACAATACTTCTTCCGTACTACCCCCAAAAGTTCTCTCTCTCTTCAAATCCTTGCAGCAAGAACAGAGCAACTAAATTCGGAAACTGATTATACTCAAAGACTTACCAGTACTTTAAAGTTAGACTGTCATTACAAGGATCAAAAATACAGCCTACTCATCTAAACTACTGGCTCCAAAAAGCACACTGAAGCACTGTCTCTTTGAAAAGAATCACACATGCATGCTAATTCTATATGTCCACAAGACTTTCATCTAATTCACTGTGCTGAAAGTATTTCCTGGCAAGTCACATTCCATTGTTTTCTCCCAACTGCATGATAGTCCAAAAACATTTGAGGGCAAAATAAAATCAATATCAGACCAAACCACTCATAAACAGTGTATTCAGAGGAATTAATTTAGGCCCTCACAGGAGTAATCAGATATCTGCACAATATCCAAATGTTTGAATTTCCTTAAATAATATGGAGATGTTTCTCAGTCTAAGGAAACTGAAAAAAAGGACAGTAATAATCCCTTCCAAATTCTGTTTCAATTATTATTTATTCCATAACCACAATGTGCATAGTACCGCACAAACAAAATAAAATAAGCACAAATGCTTTCCTATGTTGTCAAGCAGCTTGCAATACAACCCCAGACAAAGAATAACTAACCTCAAACAACGTGGGCAAGGAGCAGAGATCAGCTACATGAATTTATAGAGCTATAGAGCAGCTTATCCACATCATTCACTGTCACTACAGTAAAGGAAATGAAGATTAGACTGCACTGAATCCAACTCCCTTCCCCTAAAAAAGTTACTTAAAGCATAATGTTCTTAAAAGCAATAATTTTACTCCATATATTTCTCAAAGAAAAATATTCTGGATAGCAAAAAGCACAGGTGGAGTAAATTTGTATATTAAATACAGATGATGGAAGAAAAATCTGCCAAACTCACTTGGTAGAGTTTGTCTTTTCCTTCAGTCCAATCCCAACTGACAAATGTTTCCTAGTTAAGTTCCCTGCAGAAGTTTATTTATTTGCATTTTGCCAATTGACACCTTTCTACATTTTGTTACAACAGATAAATTCACAAAAAGTCTAGTAGCCAGTTAATTGGATTAATGCAATCATCCCTTTCTAGTAGTACATCTGACAACGTAATTTTCAGAAATGAGGTCATTTAGTGAGAGCAAGGAGGTAGAAAAACTCTGAAAACTGATGCTACCATCACAAAGAGGCAAAACTACTCTGCTAGCAGAGATAGAGGGAACCACAGCATAACACTGAATCATCAACACTGACTCTGCATGCTTTGATTACTTACCAGAAAGAGCAGATGTTGTGTGCACTCCACTGCATTTCTGGTGAGTTGTCACAGGGATCTGAGAGCACCAAAACCCACCTTTCTCTAGCAACTACATGGAGGTCTTTTGGGTCACCTACATTAACTACTGGTTGTGGTAGGAAAAGGTAACTGCAAAAGTGAAAGGGAAGAACCAGAGCCAGTGAACAAGCATGATGATAACGTGATGGTTTATATATGATTGTTTCCTCCATTTTTTCCCCCTGTGTGGCTGGTTTACTACTAGTTGCCAGACACATGCAGCCATTCAGACACTAATGAGAGACTATATTCTTCCAAAGTAAGTATTGTAGAAGTCATCCTATGGCCTGGATTTTTACAGAAATTAGTTTTTGATAATGTTTCTAGAAGCCATAACCCAAACTAGAGTAGATAGCTGTCATCAGAGCTCTGGTGTTACTATCCCATACCATTCAGAAGTTCACTGCTGTCTGGGCAAAATTTTGACAGGCTCCATCTGTCTTAGAGATTCTATTAACTTTACAATATGTGAATGGAGATAGGCTTTTTTATGATTTGTGATGGTCATTTGTGATGACATCTGTTATTAAGCTGAACCACAAACTATTCCCCTCCAGTTTGTTGCCTAATTCTTCATAACAAATGTTGGGGGGCTGCTTACATATATTCACAACCATCACACATATACTTGGGAATCCATGTAGTCTAGGACAGAATCTTTACAGCCACAGTAAAGAAAGGATAAATATGACAATTGTCTATGTATGCTATTCCAGTAGCACCTCTCCACACTCAATAAACGCAGGATCAGCACCAGCCATTAAACTATCAATTTTTTAGACTGTCATAACCTGCTCACCCTCATTTCTACAGGGGTTCAGTTCATGGTCAAGTGAGAAAGAGGAATATTCATGTATGTAACTGCTGTAGATCATATATTTGCATTAAGAGACCTGCAACCATCATCTTGCAACCAGAATGCTTTATTTGAGGTTATTTCTTCTCCAGTTGTGTGTAGAACAAGATGTCCTGAAATCATCCTGTGGTCAGTCATATTTTCCATCAGTATTGCACATCCATTCAGAAATCTCTCATTCCACACATATGCAATCCGATGCAGGAACTTGTGAAGACAAGAACAACATTCAGTGCATTTCTAAATGATCTTTTCCTTGGAGTATGTCCACTCAGATAGATAGGAATTTTGAGATCAGGCAAGATAATACTGTGATCTTGGATGATTTTCAGCAATGACTAAGCTTAGGAGTCCCAGAAGCCACTTTACTAGTAACCTTTATAACTCTCACTGGACTTGTAGTGGCAGATCACTTATACAAATGGTTTTCCCAGCAGAAAGGAGGACACATTTGTCTTTTCCTGAAAGCTCAACTGTTTGCGTCCAATAGCCCTGGCCAGCTGACTTATCAATCCTAAATTTCTCAGCTACTAAACCAGTGGAATGAAGTTCTCCTTGACTGGAGAATGAACAAAAGGAAGAACTGAGAAGCCTGAGGATCAGAATTGTATCATGATACTGCAGGATCAAGGCCAATGTGCTTAATGGCAAAGGTATCATGAAGATGGACACTTGCAGACAGATGTAAATTGGCAAAGGTATCGTGAAGATGGACACTTGCAGACACAGAAACATGGCTCCAAACACTTTTTACTATACTGTATACTTTTTAATAATTTCAGCAATATGAAATGATTTTTAATATCATAGTATGGAAAAAGCTATTATGAATGCATGAAGTTCTGTGTTAAAGTCACAAATATGCATTAAAATGGCACTGCTAGCTTTCTACACCTTTAGCTATATGGCATTAATAGATCCCTAACTAAAATATGCTAAGTACATTAATTTATTAATACAATGCTCTCAGACACATGGTGTGATTTTTGGGGCTGTCCTGTGCAGAGCCAGGTATTGGACTTCGATGATCCTCATGGATTCATCCCAACTCAGTATATTCTGTGATTCTATGATTATTAAGAAAATTGAAAAGCCTTTTTATTTAATCTATGTGTGTACAAAGCCAGAAACAGCTACCTTGTCATTTATCTTATCAAGTACACTTTTACTGAGGTCAGGAACCTTGGTCAGACCATTTATGTGTGCATGCAGTAGCCAACATACTGAGCTTTAGGATCAAAACTTCATTGCATTAAATCTTCACAAAGTGCCAGTTTTCATCCACATCTGAAGAATCAAAGTTGCCTTTTAGTAACATCACTTAGACAGAAGATTACTCCATGCACAAATAATCTTCATCACAACATGTGGCAAAAGAGTAAAAATGCATGCCATTCATACAAAACATCACTGCACTTTTCCTAAGATACCTATATGGCTATTGATGTCTCTGTGGGGTTGTTTTAGTTCTGTGCCAATTTGTATCAGAAGACAGTGGACTCGGCTTTAGAAGAATTATGTGGACAGGGGCAGAATGAAATCAAATGCAGCCATGGAGATGTGCTTACAGGAACAGGGCAGGCAGTCTTTTTCTGTCTGAGCATGTAGTACATCATAGAAGTCAATGAAAACAAACAGCTTTTGTATAGGAATGATGCCTATTTTTACTGTCGATGTTTTCATGCCATTAGGTAACATAAACCAGAACTCAAAACATTTTCCACAGTGTGTAATCTAAATTCAAATCCAAGATCCACTGTGTACTGAGTCTGCACAGTGTCTACAGGAACTTTTATAGAATGTGTTTTGTCCTTCTAGCATAAACAAACTACCATCAGCTTGTTTCAATATATACAAGTTCTATATGCCATGATCCCTTGTCTTACCTCCTCCATCTCTGAAACATCCAAATGCCTCACAATAGATTTGTTTTGATTTTAATAGGAGGAATATAAAGAAAAAGTTTGAAAGCTTCTAAAATAATGTTGGGTATTAATATACTTGAAGCAGAGGGTAGGTTTGAAGAAAGCCCTTTCCCACCTTAGGCCAAACTTCAAAAAACTTCTATTTCTTTCACAGATAAGTTGCTGGAATGATGTGTTAAGCAACAGCATAAAAATCAGCAGAAAATACATGTGCTGTCAGAACCAAAGTGTTGTGAGACCCCCGCTTCCCCAAAACTAATGTAATTCAACCAAATTAATGGAGTTCACCCAGACCCTGCATCAAACTGATAATGCTCCTACCATCCAAATGGTATCACAAATTTCAACGGGTACCAAATATTTTAAAATGGAAGGATTATGTTCTGCTGCTTCTGATACCTTAAATTTTAAACTTATTTTACTGGACTAGTTTTCTCCAGCTGTCAGTACCATTATATGTAGGGTCATATGTACTTCAAACACATTTCTAGACTTAAACATGCAAGTTGGCAGAAAGGAACAATGTTACATTTCCTAAACTTGTTTTACCACAGTTAGAGACCTGCACCTACTTCAGGCTTTCCACTGAAGTGTGATTTCCTCAACTTCCCAGGACGCACTGAAGAACTGGGGTCGCACTGTGACTGTGTGCTTTGGGTCAGTAAACGCCTGCATGGGTAACACCTGCACGGACAGCATCCCCAGGAGAAGTCAGTGCCTTGAGCGAGCTTGTCAGAAACCCAAGGAGGGGCGTTTCACCCATCGACGCCTCCAGACTTTTACCGTAGCAGCAAATGCTACTAAATGCAAACCTTTACGGGAGCAGCAAACAAGGTCCCACACGTGCCGCCCGGGAGCCCTCAGGAGCCTTTCCCCTGGTGCCACATCCCCCCCGCGCTCCCCGGCTGCAGCAGCCCAGCGCTGGAGCGGCGGCACCAGGGCCGGCAGGGGAACGCCAGCACCGTTTCTCCGACGGCGGACTTTAATGGCAGCAGAGAACTCCTTTGCTTCTCTCCCCGCGCAAGCCGCCCGAGGCCAGGAATAACTCCTCGGAGCGAGGCGGGGATCAGCGCCCCTCCGGCCGCACAAGCCTCGCTGGACTTAGGACCCCTCCCCACCACGTCCAAGCCAGCCAAGAGGCCCCGACAGCGGCGCTTCCTCCAACCCCTCGCCCACCCGGTCCCGAGGAAGGGAAGGCGGGAGAGGGGAGCCACTTACGCGGCCCGGGCACGGCTCCCTTGCGGCGGCTGGGGCTGCGCGGAGCTGTGCTGACAGCGGCGGGGCTCTGTCGGCAGCCAAAGCGGGGGCGCTCCTCCCCTCACGGACCCCCATGCCCGCCCTTCCCTCTTCTCCTCCCTTCAAGAGCCATGGCAGTCCGCTGCGCTGAGCGGCGCGGGCGCACAGCGGAGATAGGGGTCTTCCCTAAAGGGTCGGACCGCGTTCCCGTCGTGTACCCCGGGGAAGGGAGGCCAGCCAGTCCCGGCACCGCGGTCTCAGAGCCTGTGCAGAGATCCCCTCTGCCCCCCCTCACAGACCCACTGCACCTCCGCGGGAGGGCCCATTGGAGTCCCACCCGCGACGCTTTCCCGCTTCTCATTCCCAGCAACCACGGGCTTCTCTGACCTTGCTTTGCCCCGAGTGCTTTATGTTCTGCACGCGAATAGCCCTGTTCGCGAGTGATCCGCCCTCAGAAACAATTTTCCCCGTAGCTTCATACGGGTGAGCCTTCGGGCGAGTGGGTTTCTGCCCGGGCTTTGCGCTGGAGGCGGGAGGAGCGGCTGTCCCGGGCCGGCCGGCTCCCAAACGCCCTTTGCCGCTTGCTGGATCTATTTTCTGAGGCACCTTTCAGAAGCACGTGGTGAGATTTTGTGAGGAAGCTCCAGGCAGCGGTGGGAACTAAGGTAGAAGAGCCCCCCTGCCTGTCCTGGCAGATAACACTTCCTAGGTTTGTTTTGGGAGACATCATAGGCAACATTTGTCTGAGAGCAGCAGAAAGTGCCACAGGATGGGTACAAGTATAGTGCAGCTTCTTTTCATTCTCATGTTGTCAAGCGCTGCCTTTTCCTACAAGCCTTGTCATATTTGGCACACCTGGAACTTGGTAGCTCTATCTGTCCACAGATTTAAGAGTTTTAGTCCCTCGTTCTGCTTCAGCCTAAATAATTCAAATAATTTCTCTCAGCCAGCTCATTTTTAAAAACTCATTTTAAGGCTAAGAATAGCCTTAGGCTAAGAATAGCTACTGCTAAGATTAACATTGAGAATAGCCAGAATAAATCTTACAGTCATCATCTTTTTCTCTCTGCATATATTCTACTTACATACGTCCTTTCCTTTTAACTGGTGATCTGCTTCACCCAGCTGGTTCAGGGAGGTGATTATCCCACTCTGCTCTGTGCTGCTGCAGCCTCAGACAGAATATTGTGTGCAATTTTGGGCACAAGAATATAAAGCTATTAGAGAGTGTCAAAAGGAGGTCTACAAAGATGGTGAAGGGTCAAGAGAGGAAGACATATGAGGAGAGGCTGAGGTCATGTGGTCTGTTCAGCCTGGACAGACTGAGGAGACTGAGGACACGTCGTAGCGACCTTCAACATCCTTATGTGGGATAGCGGAGGGGCAGGTACTGACCTGTTCTGGTGACCCAACAGGACCTGATGGAATGGCCTGAAGTTGTGTCAAGGGTGGTTTAGGTTAGATATTTGGAAAAAAACTTCACCCAGGGGGTGGTTGGATGCTGGAACAGGCTCCCCAGGGAAATGGTCACAGCACCAAGCTGTCTGAGTTCAACATGCATTTGGACAATGCTCTCAGGCACATGGTGTGACTCTCAGGGCTGTCTTGTGCAGAACCACGGATTGGACTGTGATGATCCTGCTGGGGCCCTTCCAACTCCAACTCAGAATACTCTGTGTGATTCTATGAATACATAAAATCCTTGGGCCTACCTTTACAAATTTTGGCTATGGATTTGCTTGTCTGTTTTTGATGATATTCTGTCACCATATGTGGTGTGTGTGTACACATGTAATGCACATGTAAACATGTGCATTATATATGCATATACCCACACACATGCATCCCTACTTTCAGGAACTTCCTTTCAAAAGTAGCTTAAATTCCATCTTTAACCTGGCTAGATTTTGCCTTTCCCCTGCTACAGGGAAACTCTTTCAGAACTGTAAATCCGAAAGAAGTCTGATATCTATAACTCTGATTCTCACTCAGTGAGTCTCTTTCTTCTTACAGAAGATCATATGGAGGGCCAATGTGACAAGATAAGAAGAATAGAAATATATTTGGGGGGGGTGACTGTTTAGTGACTTAGCACTTCATAAGTGAATTTATGGCCATAAATTAAATTATTCTTTATTTGTTTGCAGAAAAATAATCATGGACCACTATGTTAAACAGTCATGACGTGTTCCCTTGTGGTTAGACTCCTTTTACATTTAAATTCTCATTAGAATTTTCCATCTTTCATTTTCTGAACATTTCAGGTACAGTGTCATCAGCCTACTAAGAAATAGCCACATCAGTAAGGTAAGCAATAGAGTGAGGATTTTTTTCGGAATACACATCAGTTACTTGGAGAAATCATGTGACTAAGGGGCAGCCTATTTAAGCAAAACGTTGGCAATCAGAAAGTTATTTGCCTTGGCCCTTGCCATGTGTGCAGAACAACAGCTCTGACTAAATATTCCAATCCATATCAGGAAATTATGTATGTGATACATAAAATGTTCTGAATACTACTGAAGGGTAATTTTCGAGTAACTGGATTTATAAACACAAATGTTTAACTAAATGCTCTATATATTACACTACATGTGAGAAGTCAGATGCTAAAATAATTAAGCACAACAGAATAAATTAGTCTCACCAAATCTGTGATACAAAATTACTTTTGTGAATTTTCCAGTTACCCAGCATACTCTTGCTGTACTGTATGTGCTTTTATTGCATGAATATGAAATGACCATTTCTCCACTACATTCTTTAGCTGATAAATGCAAGAAAATTTTTATGATGTGTACTCACCCTCTTTCTTTCCCTCACTCTTCATCTTCTACCTGAGTGAAGAAATTGAAACCAAAGGCTATGTTCTCATTTTTAAAAGTCTAGTATTATCCTCTTCTAATGTGTTCCTTTCATCTTCCTGTTTTTCACTGTGTTTTCCTATGTAATTGTTTCTGTTCTGAGTATTTATTGTCCTGTGTGTCCTATTGACAGGAGGAAATGTTGAAGAGATAGTACTAATATACTTAATGAACATATAGTAAACTTAGTATCTTGAAGTTTAAACATGTACTTGTGAGCTGTGCTGGCTGATGACCTGGTGGAGTAGGCTAAACTCTAGCCTCCTCCCTCTTCACCACCTAGCTCATGGCAAGTGCTTCTTTGAGGAATGTAAATGCTGTAAAAATGAAGGCATTCTTTCTTGCAAACAGGTTAATACTGATGTGACCATGACACAATTATGTAGAGCAGAAGGTTCACATTTTGGCTGTCTAGATTACAATTAGCCATTAGATAACTAAGGACTTTTATTATGCAGCATAGATTTTCCTTTAAACTTTTAAAATACAAACACAGAGGGGAAAAATTTTGCAAAGGAAGAAAAAGTCAAGAAGTAATTTTAATCTGCATTAATAAATAAAAACCACCATATTTTGTTAGACTGAACAACAACAAAAGGCCATTTCAATAAATCATGGAAAAGTAGTGTATCTCTGTAAGTAATTACACATTTGCAGGGGAAAAAAAGTATGAAGATTTTAAAGAATATTTATATGAACACTGGATGACAATTTTTCACAGTTGGGGATTTATTTTCTTTAGACGACTTGGCTGTGTAGAGTCAAAAATGAATTATTGCTTTTCCCCAGTAGGAAAAATGTTCTAGTGGGACTTGATCCTCAGCTGCCTAAAGCAGGCTTGCCATTTGAGACATTAAGGGGGTGTACCCAGGGGAGTGTAAGGGGGAGTGGCAGGAGAGCTGCAATCATCTCCTGTTTTCCAGTGAACAACACTGAGGTAACTAATAAGTACCTCCAGCAACCTATGGCAAGTCTCAGGCATTGAGCAACTGAGGCCATGTCAATGAAACTTTTAAAAGTAGAAGGAACGCATGCCAAGAACCTGCCAGCCTCATCAGCAAAGAAAACATACTTTTTGTTTCAGTTTTCAGTAGATTGCTTACATATTAAGCACTGCTTAACAGTCTCTGTTCGCAGGTTCGAGATAGTCTCTTCTGGGATCAGAATTTGCTTAAGTACTTAGGGTCTGATTAGCCATAATGAATCACATGAGTGGCCCCAGTAAGATAGTATTAGTTGACCTGCTGAAGCCGAACCAGCAGCATGAGTTTTGGCCCATTTAGAGAAAGAAATTTGCCTTATGGGATTGTGAGGGTTGGCTTCTTTTCATCCCTTCTACTTTTCCACATGACCTGTGCATCGAATTGACACCTTAATTTGTCTGAGAGAAGTTAAGGAGGTAATCTCTTAAATTAAGTTGAGTTAGTGATTTTGGTTCTTGACTTTTTCTAAGACATGAAATAGCTGCAAGATTTTCAATCTGATCTCTGTAGACCTGCTAGTTAAATTCAGAAATTGTATGCACTACTTATGCATTTATGCATCACATGCATTGCTCAATGGAGTTCTGCACAAAATTAGCACCTGCCGCTGCAGGCTTGTTTGGTATGGGGAGCAGCAGAAAGAGAACCACAATGTGTTGCAGCAGAATTGAAATGCTAAGGTTTAAGCTGGAACTAAATATGGTCCTGTAAGAGTGGTGCTGTTGGGCACTGTTGCTGTCATCAGTTCTGCAAGCTCAGAATAACTTCTGAACCATAAACTTTTCTGCTTTCCCAACATCAACAGAAGCCATAGACTGTATGACTTAATGTCCTCAGACACTCAGCTGTCTTGAAGAGTCCAAACTTTCAGTTCAGAGGGAAGAAAGTACCTTGCCCGTGATTTATAAAAAAAGCTTGAATAACCACATACCAATGCTGTCTCATTTGGCTTCTGGGATTCCTCAAACAAGTTTGCACTTGAGAACAAATGTCTGTGTAAATGTTTTATATGTTTCTGTGTAAAGGATGGTAAGGTTATCTTTCAACAAGTTTTTGATTCCAGATTCTTGTAACTATTTATACAGAGCTTTGTGTCTCTGCTATTGTATTTTTCCTGACATGTGAACTTGGTTCTCCAAAAGTCTGGAGGCACTTTAACACTCCATGCCAATTGTACAGTGTAGACACATCATGAGAAACATGAGCTGTTCTACACATTTCAGTCAGATAGTTAATTTTAATGCCCAAGGCAATTCTACATCAATGGCACTGGTCTTTAAATACTTAACAGTCTATTGTTTTGATGTTCACCATACGTTTTAGCTTCAGTTCAGCAGTTTTACACTGTATCCTTGAGCTCCTGCTTATCACATCCTCCAGCTCTCCTAAATCAGTTTCTGTGGTTCAGCATGTCTCTGCCACTCAGAGAACTGACCAAATTTTTTTTAAAAATCACTTTTGAGAATAAAGTAATATTTTTAATCAGCTTTCCCAGGAAGATTTCACTGACCTTTGGGTTGCTGTGTAGTCCCTCAAACATCTATTCTTCCCCTTCTCTGTGGCCAAAGATGTAAGAGAAGAACTTCCCATAGGAAAAGGGTGAGAGCAGCCAGATGTGAAAGACTTAAACAGCCCTTCTGCCCTTAGAAAAGAAGGAATATAAATATATACTGACACATTTGTAAGTTCAGCTCTTTCTAGCGTGGTGGAAAGGAAGTTCTCTGAATCATTCATTCCTAGTTAGTTCCATAGTTTCCACTGGGGAAACCATAATGTCAGCATACCCTGCTCCATCTCTGCACAACAACAGCATTCATTAATTGCTGAAATATTCCCCAAGGAAAATAATGTTTACAACTGGGGCTTGTAATTGACTACAGAGATGCTACAGATTCTATGACTAGGTACATTGCATATGTCTATGCTCATCAGTGTTTCGATGTGTATACTTTATAACTAAGTATACATTATACATATATGTGCTCTGAAGCTGATTAAAATGACATGTTTGCAGCTTTTTGATGACATGAAGCTAAATTTTTAAGTGGTAAGGAAGAATGCAAAATTTTGGATATTGCACAGAATTTTTCTTCATGATTTAGAACATTTGCTCTTCAAATTTTTTCTTCAAACAAAAATATCACCTAGAGAACTTCCTATGACTGCCACTGGATTTTTCATTTGGACTTTTTGTTCACTTTTTCTTCCGAGCAATTCAATAGAAAGCATCAACAAAATGGTTGTATTGTTCCATTCCTGCTGTTACTATTCATCAGTAAGTGATGACGTGAAACATTGAAAATGTGTCCTGCAAAATTCTTTGAACCCACCAGAGGATTCTAGGGTATTAAATCTAGGGTATTATTCATATGATGGATTTATATCCACCACCTTTCTGTACACTGCTATTCATTTTCTTGAATAAAAAATATGAGTCATGCAATATTATTATTTTCTTCTTTTGATAACTGAAAGGTGCTGAGCTTAACTGAGCAACAAGTGATAGAAGACTTTATTTTTCTCATGACATCACTAATTATCCTTTATCCCCTCTAGCCACCCACACATGTACCTGAGTCCTGCTTGTAGCCAATTACGCAGGAGGAATAAACAATCTACCGTGTAGGAAGCAGTGAATCATGACTTGAAATGTGAATGAGTATTTGCGAAATACATTTTATATATGTCTAAGTTTGCATTATAATTTCTTATTCTTTGGCTAATCTTTACATTCGTTAAAATGTTGATGCACAAGACACCACATAGTAAGCTTACTAAATACATGCAAACTGCAAAGAAAAATCTTGTCAAAGAACTGCCAGCTGTCACAAGACAATTGCTCTAATCAAACCCTGCTTTGAGATATATATATATTATACTGAAATCTACAGCACAAACCTTCAAAAAAGGAGGTTTTTATCACAGAAAAAGTAAGACTGGTAGGAGATATGATTGCAGCATATATTTAAAAGGCTAAGTTTTGGGAAGAGAGAGGAATTGTTTAGGTTGCCAAAAGAAGATGATGGCAAAAGTAGATATTGACACAAGAAGCTCATGAATACATTTGGCTGAGATACATGAGTCAATATCTAAATTTTCGTAGTAGGGGTATAGGTGGAGAGGGGATATAAAGTAACTGGTCTCAAAATGGAGCTAGCTGATTTATGAAGATCATATAAGGGAGTGGTTCACAATAGCTTCATGATATCCAGAAGATTCCCTTCAGTCCTTTGTCTTTCTGAAAGGGTGGATGTATTTTAATTACTAAAGTAGTTTTGGAGAACACTGTCTATGTTTGTTACATTGCCCAGAAAACATTAGGCCTAAGCTCAACGATTTCAAGACAATTTGTGGTTTTATTTTTTATGTATGCTTTTTATAAAAATGAGCACTCATGGGTTTTATTTCCCAATTAAAAAGAGTGAAGGAAAAAGAGGTTGTGTTAGTATTACCCAAAGAAGCAAGATATCCAACACAGAGCTGAACTCAACTCGTTACAACAACACTATAATTATGAGGTTTAACAGGTTGGCTCTAAATGCTTTGTAAGACATAGGAATTAACACCCTGCAAGTGTCTGTTGGACACAGACTGTACTGGTCTAAAAGCAGTTCTTTCCAGGGTAATTTGTTCATCACTGTTCACTGACAGAAGTAATATAGAGCATGACCTATTAATCCTGGTATTGAAGAACTTCCAGCTCCAAGTTTTGTGGTATCCAGTTTGCTTAAAAATAGCAGATATCTAGAGCTAAAGCTAATGGCAAGGGCTATGGTGCAGTCTGTAGTCTTGCAGTTATTATGGTTCACATAGTAAATGTCTGTGAATGTAAAGGTCAGAAAAGGTGCAGCTCTCTCCCTGTAATTTATGACTTAGTCTTTTCCTAAGAAATCCTGAATTATGCAAATTTCACAAAACCAAGAATCTGTGTTCAAGATAGATGCTTCAGGCTACATGCTAAAACAGAATGACTCATCATAACTAGAGTCATATAAGCAGTTTTTGGTCACTGAAGTTCAAAAGCTCTGAGTTATCTCTCTGGAAGGGAATTTCAGAGCCTCACTGCTCTCATGTTAGGAGATATTCCTGTTTCATCCTCAGGTGAATCCATAGACAATTTAAATTTTTATTCTTTTTTAGAGTGACAGTTCTGTCCTCTAGTTGGAATAACCTTCCCTCTCCCTTTCATCCTCAAAAATGTTTTCAGGAAATTACCATATTCTCTCTCTGATTTCTTTTTGCCAGGATCAATAAGCAAAAAGCTTTCAATCTTCTCCTGTGTATAGGTTCTTCATATCCCTGATCAAGCTAATTGCCTTTTCTTACACCTATTCAAAGGTAGTTCCTATTTCTTGAATATGGATAAAAAAATTGTAAACTCTTTCATGTAGGAGCTTACCAGGTCCTCTATGCTGGCTACAGGGCAGCAATACTTCCTGTATTTCTATATGGCATTCAAACCAGGATTGTGTTGGCTATTTTTGTGTCCAAACTACAGTTTCAATAAGTTGATTCATTCTTTTTACATGCAATTTCAGATTTGTAGAAAATTTTTCATATATTTTAAACAGCTGGCTCATGGAAGTATGAAAAATTGAAGGTGATTAAGTCTTTTATTCAAGTAGGAGAACCTTAAGACAAGGGGATTATTCAGACAAGATTGCTTAAAAGGAAAAATTGTGAGTCCATGCTAAAACAATCAAAGAAGAGTCAAACTGCTAATACTGAAACTTCAAGACGACAGAACTTCAGGCATTTAGTAAGAAAACATTACAGAAAACCCTAGTAGAGGAAAGTAAAAAAAGGAACAGGATTTTATAGCAAAATCATTAAGTTTTAACTCTAACACCACCCAAGTGAAAGGGAAACTAGCCGCAGTAGAAAGAAAGAAAATGCATATTGCTTGGTTTACTAAAGTAACTGGGTTCAAGAAGAGGGATCTTGGATTTCTCCCACACCATCTTGTGTCAGATTCCCTGGTCTCTAGCAGATGTTGTGTTGACATTGCAGCATGTTGTTTAGGTGAGGATCTTTGCAGTAGCCAAAAACTTCTGGAAACTGCCTCCCTCTCTCTCTCTCTGTCTCTCCACTCCATCCCCTGCTCTTAATCCCGTTGCCATACTCATCACCTTGAGATGTTAGTAAAGAAAATTGACTGCCTCTAGAAGTCAGACAAGGTACAGTTCCTGACTATTACACATTTTATAAACTCTCCAGTTTTGTGGGACAAATAAGCCATGAGATTACATAGAAATTTGCCAGAAAATCAAGAATGCTGAAAAATGGAATAGAATAAAAAAAAAACAACTAACAAAAAATTCAGGCTTTCTGTATTGCTAGGCACATTTCCAACACATCAGTCTATTCAGTGTGGACTTTCCCATGCCCAGTATAGAAGCCAGAAGTGTTACTGCACATTAATAGCTAGCCTCTACAAGCTGTGTCAGTCTTCTTGTCCACAGGGACTGATGATCACATATGGGAGTGGGGGTGGATCTGGCAGTGCAATGTGGGAGCCAGCTCCTCTCAGAGAAATCAGAAAGTGGTGAAGGTCATCCAAAAGTGGCTCAGACTATCACTGTCACTTCAGCTTGCATGAGCAGCTTCCCACTGAATTTAATGCTGAGTCTTGCTCAGCTTGTTACCAGAACACTTTGACAGGACTGTGATTTAGCAGTGTCAGAGAGATGAGCTGATGTTACTCCTCCTTTATGCTACACATAACATTAATGCCGTAGAACTACAGGCTTCTAAATTAGCTAGTTTTCCTCTCGTCTCTTTCAGAGCAGCAGTCAGAGCAGCAGTATAGTGTGGATGCACTGAATGGTTCCCTCCAGCCTGCATTGCGTACCTGTGGAGTTTTCCAAATCAGCTCCTGAAGTTCTGGGCCTAAAATGGGTTCATGTGAACTGTGTCATGGATGGATTTGCTGCAAGTTAGTTGTTTTTCCTCTCCTTTTCAAACAGGAGAGAGCATTGGAGTGACAACAGAAGCAAAAGAGTTTTGGTGACCCCTTCACCCCTAAATCACAAGGATACAATGAGATGTTCACTGTTGTTTTAACTCAAGTCATGCAAAGACTAAAGAATGGGGTTCAGACACTGAGCACTTGCTGTAAGAGGTATTTATGTTAAACCTGATAGTAAAAAGGTGACAAAGACTGTATATATTGCAATACTGAAGGTGCTAACTCAGAAATTCTCAATCATTGAATGAGTACTAACTGGAAACCTGTTCAAAGAGAAGAAGTGTCTTTTATTCAGGTTTCAATTTTGTAAGGTGTTGCATACCCCCCTGAGAAGATTTTTCGGATGTCCTGAGCAGGGTCAGGAATTGGATTCGATGATCCTTTTGCGTCCTTTCCAACTCAGCATATTCCATGATTCTGTGATTCTCTAATGACTTTAATCCTCCCAATTAAAGTCCCTTGAGTTTGGGTGAGTTCAGTGTATCGCAGAATTAGATTCCTAATCAAGAAACAAAACCCTCCATTAAAAGGGAAAGAGTAGTCCAGGGTGAAGGAGGATGAGGATTGTTCAGAGAAGTGAAGACTTGCAGTTGTCTTATACAATGTGTCATCCACCACAATAACAGAAACTTATTTTCTATTCTTGAGTGCTACTTAGGGGTTTGGGGTTTTTTGTTTGTTTTGGGGTGGTGTTATTTTTTTTTTTGTTTGTGTGTCTGTGTGTGTGTGTGTGTGTGTCTGTTTTTTTTAAATTCAGCTTGAAAGAGATTTTGGTGTACTTCCTGCCAACAATACTCTGATACATTTGTTATGACTCCTTCTACTGAATAGGAACTTCCACACTGTTCTCATTCACACCCTCCAAATAAGGGTAATTTTTGCAAGACGCTTCTAAAAAGTGGCCTCAAACTTGCCACTATTTAGTTCTGTCAAAGGCTACATTCAAGAGAAGAGACAGTGCCAGAAAAA
>WAAE01012953.1:0-53027 GCA_013400495.1 Nicator chloris
ATACCCTCTGAGGTAAAATCTGTGACTTTACAGCCCAGGAACTCAACCTGGGATGGTGGATACTCATGCACCAGGCTATTTTTTTCAATTTCTCTCTGTGACAGGTATCAGATGAAAATTTCATCAACACACATGAATTCCTGAGGGAATATATTTGATTTGGAAAGCAAAAGCATTTCAGGGAATTTCTGATAAGCTCAGCTTTGAACTGATGATTTGCTGAAAGTTACTTAAACAATAGAAGTAAATAGCCTCATACAATATTCCAGCTAATTTTTTGTGACAACTGATGAAGGACAAATAGAGAGGGAGAATGTGGAAAAACAAAATGATTCCCAAGAAAATATTTGAGTTCTATACAAGCAGTCAAATAATGATAAATCTCAGTCAGAAATAATGTAGCCATAAAAAAAGATGAATTGGATAATTTTCTTGAAACAAACAATGTAACCAACTCTACTCCACAACCACAAAAAATAAACTTATAGCACATGACAGCACTTTCTCAGGAAAAGGTATTGTTATACAGTCAGCATATACGTTTTCAAAGGAATTGACATTGGGAAAGAGCACTCATCAGGCACTTAATAAAAGTGATTTTTCGTTATGACTTTCATTCAAAATAAATTATGAAAATCACTTGATTCTACTTGGCCACTGCCAGATTTTGAATAAATGACTTCCAAGGCCAACCACAATGTTGGAACTGATTTACTATATTAAAAGGAAACATTATCAGAGCAGAATTTGGCATCAGCCACACTGGTTTGGAAGTTTACCACCATGTAAAACCTCTGTCATAGGATTGTGGCATGAGACATGGAGACTGACATGGGGTCATTGCCATGGAAGGGAAGATCTTTCTCATCCTTACCAAACATGTAGAAAACAGGTTCAGATAAAGGCCCTTGCTTTATGATTGCCTGTTGTGAGAATCAACACAGAGTTCCCCCAAATTTAGGTCACCATTTGGATCCAACTGAGTGTTGACCTGAGTTAGAGACTGCCCTTCCAAATGGCCCATCACATTTGTCAGTGGAAATCTGCCCTTCTCTTTATCAGAAAAATTGGAGTCAGTGTCATTTTCTTACAAATGCTGGTTGGTTATCTGCAGCCTGTCTGGAGGGGATCCTCACAGCAAAACATTGAGTTTGTCATGCATCTTGGCTGAAGCGTCTCCAACAGAGCAAAAAAAATACTGCCTGTGAGTTGTGTCTGAGGATTCTGTAATATTTAGACACTATTTGCTACCATCTAAATGTTTCTAGAAAGAATTGGAGCTGGTCAAAAAAATCCCATGTAAACTCTCACAAACAAGGCCAGATTAAACTTCTCCTAACTTTTCATTTAAACATTTCAAGACATGATATTCCTTCATCAGTGATGGTGCCAATAAAAGAGCAAACAGACTGCCAGCAGAAATGTTTATGAGGAGACAGGTCTTCTTACACTGTGGAAATGAACTTGAAGAGGAATTCTGTAAATTTTGGGGCTTTAGCAAACAGCAAAGAAAACTTAGCTGGAGGATCTGCTGCCTCCCTTCTGTCTTTGTGTATGGTCTCAGGAGGGCAGTCAAAGGCGGCAGCTTGCACAAGGTACTACCTGAGAGTGTGAGCCAGGATGGGAGGACTGGAGCCTCTATGGCACATTTCTATTATTTATATATTCGTGGGTTCAGGTGTTGATTTGCAGGTCTATGTAAAGGACACTGGAAAATGTTGTTAGTTGCAAGGGACAGTTTGCCATCTGTTGTCTTTGGTGTAAAGCACCCCATGTTGCATGAAGACAATTCCTTGATATAGTCTTGCTCTCCTACCTGCTTCTCCAATCTCACATTAATCTAACCTTAAAAAAAAAAAAAAAGCATCTTTTTATCAGGTTGTACTAGGCAGCAGGAAAATTTGCTGTCCTTGTAATCTATTTATCCACAGATGGGTTCACCTAACCCAAGCCAATTTATACTGGTGATATAGTATCCCACTAGTCGCTGGAGAGGGGACAGGTACTTCAGAAAATGATATCTGATCTTCAGATTTCTATCAAATATGTAGGACGAAGTTATGCCTGCAGAGTAATGATCTTTTTTTTTTCTTTTTTCTGTAAAAAAAAGTAAGATTTATACAAGATACTAACTACCAGGCAGCTGGAACTGAGCAAAACCCTTCTCTCTCAAGGTCTGTTCCTGGTTCTCCTTCCAAACAACTCAAACATGCTGCTTCAGCTGTTGCCCCTATAAATGTGTTTCAGTGGATACAATCTCCAATTTATCTGCACAGCAGGCTCTCTAAGGAAAACAAAATGAAGTACAATCCCTGCTTCACCCCATTCCACAAAATTAGACATTTTTCTCTTCTAACACATTTTGCCCACAATTTTTTAGAAAGTTATCCTTGAGAATATGAGTCCTTCCTTCATTCTTTGCAGATATCTTTATTTATGAAAGTATTCACTTCCTGAACTCTTTGACTTTTCTGCAAAATGGATGTATATGTTTCAAATAGGTTTTATTGCTGTAATATTAGTCTTGAAACCCTCACCAACTAGTCCAAATAGACTTATTTCTATGTTGAGGAGGTTCAGCCCAGTGACTGTGAGGCATTGCTCATTTGTTGTTAAAAGCCTGAGACATTTTGCTCTGATGGAAATACAAACATCCTCTAGGCTTTATACCTTCAAGGTTATTTTTTAAGCTAAAGTCTATTGCCTATGAGAGCATTGCACCACTTTAATACCTAAAAAGAAGGCTGCAGCTCAGTAGGACAATAATTGTGGTGAAGTTTTTAGTTGCATAGGTAAACATCTGGGCCATTGCCCTTCACGGAAAGAGAGATCTCATCTGGACACATATATACCCCACTCACTCTTTTGGAAATGCCTCCATAGGTAGACCAGAATAAGAAGTCATCTAAGTATGGTGCTGCAAAGCTGAATTCTTCTTTGCAGTGACCAGCAGGGCTTGTTTACCCATTTACAGTGACCTAAACCGTGTCTCACACTTAAAGTGGCCTAAAAGGGACCCTACAGCCCATTCCCCCACTCCTACAAGAATGCAAAGCTATGCTGGTGCCTGTGCTGTGGAAACTGCACAGTGA
Organism: Nicator chloris; assembly: GCA_013400495.1. Classification (NCBI taxonomy): domain Eukaryota; kingdom Metazoa; phylum Chordata; class Aves; order Passeriformes; family Pycnonotidae; genus Nicator; species Nicator chloris. Next base: position 3,093 of record WAAE01012953.1, read on the forward strand.
ATACCTTTTCTACACAGCAAACAATGACAGCCTGCTTTGCAGGCTAGTTACAGCAATAGGTTTCAGATTTGTAAGCTAATCTGTGACATTTACTTCTGTCTTAAATTGGCAGTCAGGAGGGAGGTGAAAAAATGTTACTCCTATAATAGATGTGTATCTTTGCTTAGGGAGTTTTTCTACTGAATAAATTCCTGCTTGACACTGTTTCTCAGGGGAGGGGCAAAACATCCTCACCACATGCAAAATACAAAAAAAAAGGGGGGGTACAAAAAGAAGAAAAAATAGTATCTTACATCAGACCTTTTTACTATCTGGAAAATGGGAGATGAGGACCATAATATAAATAAATGATGCCCTTTAACAATATCATAGAAACAAGTAAAATAATAACCTATCCACATTCCTCAAGGAAAAATGCTACTGACTTTTAGCCCAGAGAATTGTTATTTCGTGTGAGTGAAACAACACAATTCACATTCATATCCTCGGTGAAAGATTACTTAGAAATTGGAATAGTTTATTGTGTTTGTGACGCACAGGCTTCAGAGCTGTTGAATTTGTCATTATTTCAGTTTCTTTCAGAACAACAATCGATATCCAGAATCAGAAAATGGGGTAAACATTTTTTCTGTGAGTGAAGTTCTTGTTACATTCTTGAAAAATTCTTACTGAAGTTTAGTATTGAAAAAAAAAATAGCACTCTTCATTTCACTGGGTTTGTTTTTTTTTTTTCAGAGCACTTTACTATCCAAATTATACAACTTCACAACTGGAATTAACCTATCCTCCAAAACCCGAATTTCTAGGAAAAAATAGGTGGAAGGCTTTCTTGAAAACACTTGAGGTAAGCATTCTACTTACTGGCTACAGAGCAAGGCAGCTAACTGCTTAATTTAAAACATTGAATAAAAATATACAAGACTGAATTTGGGGGATGATACTAGTTTTTATGTTCAAAACCTGAAAGGACCTGACAAGAAAGATTGAGAGAGACTTTTACAAAAGCATATAGTGACAGGACAAGGGGGATGGCTTCAAACTGAAAGAGAGTAGTTTGGATTACATATTAGAAAGAAATGATTTATTGTGATGGTCATGAGGCACTGAAAGGGGTTGCCCAGAGAACTCATGGGTGTCCAATCCATAGTAATGTCCAGGGCCAGGTTTGATGGGGCTTTGAGCAATCTGGTCTAATGGAAAGTGACCCTGTTTTTGGTAGGGGGGTTGAAACTAAATGGTCTTTAAGGTCCCCTCCAGCCCAAGCCATTCTTTGATTCTATGACTCTGTGATATTCAAGGATTTTACTGTCACAGAGGGCAGAATCTAGTCTTCCATCTCCTGACAGAACAAAGTATTCTCTATCTTTGGTTGCCTCCTATCTCCCTTTTCCTTTCTTTTTGTTCTGACTGGGAAGTTACCTGTTGTTAACAGCATAAATTATCAAAAGTATGTCCTTGCAAAAGTCAGCCAACAAGCTCTTTATGACTCAGAAAAGAAGCCTTCTGGTCATTTGGCTCAAGTGGAGCCATATGGACAATCTACCTCCCAAATGGCAGTGAGTCGGATAAAGAGATTCCCTCCCCCAACACTAAGCAGGAAGTGTTGACCTAATTGACAGATGAAGGATCTGGCAGGTTAAATGGAAAAGAAGCTGATACTGTCATTATTTGTAATGCTTTTTACCTGTAGGTTTAAGAAAACCATCAGAAGTTCCAATAAAAATGGAATTATTTGATTCCATTTTATGACAATGACAGAGAAGTTACCATTACCTACATTGAGCCAGCAGTTGTACATAGGTGTATAAACAGTATCGTTTCCTGTCCAATAGTACAAACCATTGCAGTGAAAAGAACCCAAACCAAACCAAATCAAAAACAAAACAACAAACTCCATACAAGCAAGACTGGGGACTTACAGCAGATCAAGCTTTAACCCACAAACCTACAGTCACTGCAGAAGAACACTGCTGATGTCCACAAAACAAAGCCATTTATGTAGAAACTTGTCCTGTAGATGCAGCATATCACATTTATCAAGGTCAGCTATGTGTGAATGCACAAGAATCTATCCATGACAGATGTAGCTGTTAAGGGACTTCTTTTAATAGTAATCCCACTATTCAGCTATGATTTAAGTGTAAACTCCCTTCCTGGCCCTGCCTTGCAGATTTGAGAGATCCATAGTTCAGATGCTTGCATTAAATTTTATTTCTCAGGCCAAAAAACTTTTCCTTTCCTCCCATGAGACACTGTCAAGGTCTTATAGGCATCATAACACTCATGCCTTAGCTCCTGCAGATGTTGCTGAAACAAACTGATTTTTACTGCACCAATTTTCATTTTTTATGTTTCCCTGCACTCTGCATTTGACTCAGATAACATTGTTGTGGCAGTTGCCTGGAGAAGAGGAGAGGGAAGACCTCATTGCTGGCTACAACTTCCTCATGAGGGAGGTGGAGTGACAGGCACTGATCTCTTCTCTGTGGTGACCAGTAGCAGGACTCGAGGGAATGGCCTGAAGCTGTGTCAGAAGAGGTTTAGGTTGGCTATTGCAAGAACATTCTTCACCCAGAGGGTGGTTGGGCACTGGAACAGGGTCTTCAGGGTAGTGGCCACAGTCCCAAACCTGATAGGGCTGAAGAAGTGTTTGGACAACCCTCCCAGGCACATGGTGGGATTCCCAGGATTTTTCTGTGCAGGGACAGGAATTGGACACTGATGACCCAAGTGAGTACCTTCTACTTCAGGATATTTTATGGCTCTGTAACTCTGTGATATGTTCCTATTGCAGCCTGTTTCCTTTCTGATTCAGCATTAAAGTTTCTTTCTTTTTGCTGCACTTTGAGAAACTCCTCTCACAAATTATGACATGCATATTTTATAAAGCAAATTGATATGCTAAAATATGCACAAATTGGTCTGATTTTGCCTAAAGGCATCTGTCCAAGCAGGAAAAAACCTTCAGAAGCTCATTATTTGCATTCTTACAAATGCTGTTCCTTACAGAGATATGGATGAAGAAATTAGGGCACAAAGAGGCAGAAGAAGGCCCAAAGTTTTTGTGGTTTGGTTTGGCTTTTTTAACCAAACACTGAACTGGGAAACTAGAGAATCCAAAAATGTTTTGGAATAAAATAATGTCATACACAAATTTGCACTTTGAATCAATTTAGGCAGGGACTGATCCCCAGAGAATTTCCATGTTCAAGAAGTTATTCCCAGGAAAAATACTGACATGCTATTAGGTACAGAGTCCATATTTGAACCCATAACTCTCATTTATTCATTTTGGTGTTGAACTGGGTGTTCTGCTCTTGATAACCACAGAGAGAAGTGTGGGACTGCAGTGGACATTTGAACTATGAAAGGGAACATAAATATGTAAATGGCTGCCCAGTGAAGGAGAAAACAATTATCTTGGACTGCTTCCCTTTCGGTTGTACTGAGCATCAAGGAGAGACTCTCCTGTTCAGGTCATGCTTCCTGACTCCCAGCAGGGCTGGAGTCCCCTGGCACAGCATAGCCACAAGGATGTTTATTCACAGCAGCACTCCTTACAGTAGAGTCCTACAGCATAAGGTACAAGAAACTTGTTCATCCTACTTGATTTACAATCTGATCAGTGAAGGAACAGCCCTGGAGCCATAAGCTGCACAAGTCACAGAGCATTTTGCTGTTACCCAGGCTTTCATTTCTCCTCACTATCATCTAGACAACCAGCTTACTAAAAAATGCCCAAAGGTGATTCAATAAGCAAGGAGACACAGGTTAACTCCATCTGTGTCAGGACAGCAAAGCACGGGCAGTGAAAGCAGCACCACATCCAGAGAGGCCAACACAGTGCTCAAAGCCACTGAGGTGAATGTTCCTAAATTGTTGTGTGTAAAGTTTTGACTGTATTATTCATGCATATGAAAAACTGCTTGCCCTTTTTCTGTGTGTGTGTCTTCTTCCTTTGAAAAGGGAGGAAAGAGTTCAGGAAAAGCAGAGACATGAAAACTAGAAATCAAAACCAGAAAATGATTGAAATATAGACAGGGGATGGGTGTAGTATTACACTTGAAAAACTGTGCAGGGCCAGAAGTTGGACTTAATGATCCTTGTGGGTCCCTTCCAAATCAGCTTATTCTGTGATCTTGTGATTATTCAAAAAAGAACAGTAGCTTCTTGTAACCTATCATCTATTTGGTTAGTGCTCAAGAAGAGTTCTTCATCTTCAAGAAGATGTTCTGTGGTCCTTGAACAGATGTTTTCTTGTCAAAATAAGCAGGAGAGAAAACCATACAGTGGAAGGGAAGAATATTAGAGGATAACAAAATCACTGCAATGGCAAGCTACCTCCATAAACTTGCCATCTGAACCACTCAAAATGCTTTTCTTCCTGAGAAGCTGCTGATCTTCAACATTTTCATTCTTTACAGTACATGAGGCAACAGGCTGCCTTCACAGGTTTGCAGGACTGATCCAGTTCACCTCATAGTTTCCATACTTCGATGAGGGCAAGGAACGTCACAAAGAGGCAGCAACTTGTAAAACTTAGAGTGGTCTGAGTCTATAATCCTCAGAGCAGAGCTGCTGAGTGTCTGCCAGTACTTCCTTGGGAACCATATTTCCCCATTTCTAAGCAGACAGCTCCACTATTCAAATCTTGAAACATTCCTGTAGGTCTCCATGCTGTACCACAGGCTCAGCCTAGGACAGTAACCATGTCCCTTTATTTCTGAGCTACAATCTGCATGTGGTAAGTGAAGTTGATACTTCCCAAACATTCACTTGCTTTACACAACACGACACTGTACAGCTTCATTTTATGGAACATGTCCCTGTGCATTGCAAGAAGGTTGGACTGGAAGACTTTTATGGGTACCTTCCAACCCACACTCTTTTATGATTATGGTAGGATGTGGATACTAGAGCTGTGTGTGCATCTGGAAAAGGCAGTGTAAGATGACTGCAATGTGCCTTGCTGGATTTCTGCTGTTATATCACAATAATCTGTGAACAAGAGGAGATGCAGAATTGCCACACCAGCTCACAGAATCCTGTCAGCACTAACAGCAACACCGTGTGTGCCTCCATTTACAGTAAAGGACATTCATGGTTAAACATCTGGCATTCTTTTGTGGCTCATTTCATAGGCCAAGCCACTGAATCTCTCTGTCCAGGGTTGTGTGGCTGCCTGGAGTTGTAGAATGGTATTGTTGGGTGGCTTAACTCTGTGCAGGGTATTAAGTGAAACAAGAGAGTGCAAATGAGGCTTGTGTCACCCAGCCATTTATTTTTCAGTAGTTTTGCTCTCTGGAGAGTGATGTGCCAGTCCCTACCCCAATCACCTGTACAGTTTGGTCTAGCTCTACTTTTAACGCTTGAAATACAAAGTTCTGCCTTTATTTTGGCAGCTGAACATTACAGCAGATGTCAAAACAGATGTGTATACAAGTTAGTGATGGCACCCGTCACAGTCAATTTTGGCCTTCTATAACTTATGCATCTATAGAGCTATGGTTGATATGTTGAGCAGAGACATCCAGAGAGCATAAATTCTGTGTTCCTGTCTGCTTTTAATGATTAGTGAGATTCTGGTCTGTATGATCTCTATCTTTGAGAAACCTCAAAGTTGGGGACTTAAATTCTACCCTAAACATGCAAAGATATAAATGGTCCTTAACTTTCAGATTTTTATACTTTAGAGCAGGTTGGCCAGTGCTATAAACCTCTTAAAACACTGAAGAAGTTCAGTGTGAATGTAGGAAGCATGACGTTTACTTTTATTAGCTACCTCCTCCAGTAACCACTCCAGTTACATTTTTGACATGTCACTGTCTGTGCTTTTCAGGTTTAGATCTTTACCAAAAAAGAGAGGAAGAGTGATAGAAAAGGAACTTGCGGTGGCATTTCAGGGTGTTTTATTGCTGGACTAATTTTTCCCTGTTTGTGACATGTCCTTTGTCAGATGCACAGTGATGTCCCTGTGCATTTTCTGCTTACATCAAATTCCTAACAGTGAGAGAAGAACTAGTGATGCAGCCCCATTACTCAATGTAGCTGTAGGTTTGGAATACTCCAGACTTCAGCATGCCTTACATCCAGGGGCCGGGGCTGATCTGCTTTCAAGACAAAGATTTTTTTCATATAGATGGTTTTAGAGATAAACACCTCTCTTTGCCATAATACTCTTGGGAATTCAAATTTGTTTCCAGTTGTTTATAAAGGCTCCAGGTAGGTAATGACTGTTGTAGACAGAACTGCACCTGTTTTGTAGATAGAGTTCCATGTAATAGCCATGATAATATTTTCTGGCAATCCACCATTTCATCTTTCTGTAAAAATGTGATGAATTTACAATCCCTCATGCATGAAAATCTCTTTTTTTCAGGGCCTCCCTTTATAGTGATTTTGTAAAAAAATAATCTGTGCTCTCAACAGGTCTGTTCATGAGTGAAAAGGTGTCAGTAAAAGATCAGATGGTTGTTAGACATACCCAGAAGAATTCTTCCCAGACTCATTAAAAAATACAAAACCGGTTTTTTGACTGCTTGGAAAAACAGATCAAACTGTGAATGCAGACAGAAGATCAAACAGATCTCAGGCAGCTCCTTCCCTAAAGGAGTTAATCTGCCTTCTTTTATTAAAAAAGTTAAAAGCAAAAAGGCCTAATTCTTGTCTACAGAGACTCACAGGGTGCTGGTGGGAAAGCAACATCAAGAATTGGCAAAGGAAGACATTGCCCCTCTCTGCAAGCTCTGTGATCTCTGCTGGCAGAGCAGGGGCTGGGAATATCTCAGGTATGGCCTAGGAGAAGATGTCACCTGACTTGTTAGACCTGAGCACTTCCACCCTGGATTCAACATGTCCACAGCACATGGAGAGATGCTGAGCCATTGGAGTGGAGGGACCAATCTGGGCTGTGCCTGCTGCACCCAGGGCACCGCTGTGGGCAAAAGCTGCCTTTCATTTCCAAATCCAGCATAAGCTCTTGCACATCGTTATGGCCAGGGTTGAACACGGCTTCAGCCCCTCGCTGGGCCGGTTTTGGCACCTACTGTGAAAGCAGCATTCAAAGTCTTTCTTTAACAGGAAAGCTGTAGCTGCTGCTCATCTTTGCATCCTTGCTGATCACCTTCAGCATCTCTGTGACCAGAGTCAGAAATTTTGGGAGTTTATCCAATTTCCAAGCAGACGCACAGCAGTCTAGGATTATCTTCCCCAGAGATCTCCTACCTCTAGACATGTCAAATTTAAGCATGTGAGACAGGAAGAAAATACCAGCTGCAGACCCCCTTATTAAAGATGCACAACATCCAGATTTTATTATTTTGGCTTGGGAGTAGGTGCTTACTGGAAACGTAGGCTATAACTCAAGGGAGAAAATGAAAACAATCCTATTCTCTCCCCATCTCCCTCTCCTTCTGCCTCCCCCCCAAAAAACAAGTCATTTGAAATATTGCCAAGGTGCTGCTTAAAAGGGCTCCATGGTGCTATGAATTTGAATGTCAGCAGATAATTAGTAGATTTAATTACATGCAGAGAGCAAATATATCTGAGTGGCACATAAGCAGAGTGAGATTCTATGTCCCTGATATGGAAAACTGCCTGTGGATGTTACATTGGGAGGTGGATACTGAGTCAGGAAGGCTTGCAATAGGAAAATGAGGACAGTGGGGAAAACAGGGTGTTGAAATGCTACCCAAAGAGGAAGAGGAAAGGAGTTCAGCTTTCACTGAGAAAAAATCAAAATACTAGAAAAGTCAGATTGTAAGAGGACAAAGAGGAATCTTTGCCCCTTGAAGAGCCCTAAATGCTGAAGTTTTTAGGAGTGTAGGGAGGGATGGGATCTGTGAAAGCAGAAGAACAGATAGGGTTGGGGAGATATGCTCAGAACTCTCTTATACTACACCTTTAAAAGCAATGAAGACCTCTTTGTTCTCCCCTTTTTTCTGCCTGATCTGTCTTTTAGATGAAATAATATATCCCATATTCATTAAAGCCTATTAAATAGCTGGAAGATTAAGGATGTGAATAAGGTGTAGCTGTAATTAACTTTATGGCCATATAAAAGATGTAAGAAAAGAATGCATCAAATTACAGAAGCTGGAGGGAGAAGAAAAAAGTATAGGTTGCAGAACACTTTTCTGCTTTGTTATTGACAGCATTTCAGTAAAGAATTTTTTTAAATCTTCTGAAGATTAAAAGACGGATTTTCCCTAGATCTTCACAGGCTGAATTTTCTGGAAGATTACTTATAAAGAGAAGACAAATGAACAGCACCTAAATCCTACAGTAAATAAACATTTGCCAGTGACGTTATAGCATGTTCTGTTTACTTTTTTTGAAGTAAAGCTATGGAAAACACTTCAGCTGTTAAGCCAGAGGATAAAAAAGTTAAGCAGTTTAAAGTCTTGAGAAAACAGCTGTTAAACTCTATAAAGGAGAATTTGTAGGTTAGATATAATTAAAAAAAAAAAAAAACTGTGCATGAGGGAAATACCTTAAACAATTACCCTGCTATAATCAATGGATATTTATATCTCACATAAGTCATTTTGCTTTCAATTTAGCTCTTGGAATGGTGTTTCTACAGGCTGGGCAGCTGTACTCTGTTTGGGAAAATGTTTGTGAATTGTCCAGACACTGAGGCTTTTCAAGAGTTTTGTTCCCAAATACCAGTGACATTTCAGCTGTCAGATGTCATTATACATTATGGAAATCCCATTTTTAAGGTGCTTTCAAGTAGTGAAGTCCAAGAATAATTCATTATGGTCTGTTTGCTGTTTTGCTAAATTTTTTTCTTCTCTCTTGTAAATTATGGGTCCCACAGATTTCAGTTTGGAAACAAACACATTCTGTTACCTGAGAAACTTGCAAAGACGTTTTTAGGCTTGTGGTTATGTCTGTTACAAACATCTAAAAATCCCAAGACTGACTTAATTCATAAATATGTATATGGGGGGGAGGATAATATGCAACTTTATAAACACAGATGTACATGTGCAAATATATTTAGAATTGAGTTTGAGGATATTTCTGTTTTGGGGGAGGAAGCAGCCAATTTTTTATGACAAATACCCATTCCCCAGTTAAAATGTAGCCTCTGAGATAACAGGTTAAAACTGAATTCTCTTAAGAGAAATATCACATAGTGATGGGACTTAGAGATTTTAGTCTTTGGAAAAACATCAGACGTCCATTCTGATAAAAGGTGTGAGTTGACACAATCCAGGCAGGTGCAATGAAAAATAATGTTCCATGTTGGTTCTAAAAGGAAAACTAGAGGGGAAAAAAGAACCCCTCAACATGAAGAGATATATTTTATCAATTCCTTGCGCTTTCATCATGGATTTAATGTGAAGAACATGTCAACAAGCAAAATACTTTTTTGCAAGCAAAGTAAATTCCCAGTCGTTTAAATCAATAGGGAGAATTTTAAGTAGAGGATGAAATTGTCTAGCTTCAGAGGACATTTTGTATGTGTTCTCCATTTATGACAAGGAGTATAGCACAGGAAAGGAACACAAGGCCAGGAGAAAATAATTTTCTTTGTATGCACAAGAGCTTAGTTTTTCTTTTCACAAAAAATTTAGTACTTCCCTGAAAGGAGAAATGACCCCCTCTACATGTGTGAAAAATGAGTGTAAAGATGCACTTAGTGTATCTTAAATGATCACACGGTTTGAATGGCAATACAGAAAATGAAACCTGCCCAGGAAACAAAAACAAAAAATCATTTTAAGGAACTGTGTTCTGACTATTTTGAATAAAATAATCATTCAGCCTAAGAAAGCAAGAATTATGTATTAAAGCCAGTCAAATGAGACCATTTTGAAGACAGTTTAGGACTCTGATAGTTTCTGCCATTAGAAATCAGTGCAGTGAGACACTAGGTCCTTTCTCTGCTATTCTAAAGGCTTCCCTAAATATGTATTTTGGCTGGCAGTAAGTTGGGCTGTTTCCTTTTTCTACTAATGTTGAACGGCAAGTGCCAACACAAAGAGGTGTCAGCACTAACAGAGGCAAGGTACAAGCTCTCATGGCTAAATGACAGCAGGCCTCACAGCCCTGGCTGATGCTTCTTTCACCTTGTAGCTCAAACCTCCTGAGATCTGGATGACAGCCTTCTTTTGATAGCTGGGGAGAGCACTGACACCTCCTATGCATTAATACACTTATCTACTGTGCTCAACACATGGTGTGTTCATTTCTACCAGCACTGGCCCTCCTAAAGAGAGGTTTGGGAACAGTAGCAAATGATACGTATTTTGCTGGCATTAAACGTCAATGCTCCCAAAAGCAGTTTGAAGAAGGTGTGAGAAGATGCAATACATGACAGATCACAGAGTGTATGATGTAGTCAAAATATCTCCCTGACCTTGAGGAGAAGAGATAAGAATGGGATTTGTTGTCAAAATATAAAGCAGTGGTACTGTGTCTCACTTTGACCAACAGTGATGTGTTTTGGTACAATGCAGCATTTCCAGAGGAAGATTTCACTATAAGTCTGTGGAAATTTGGGTGAAGTGCAGAGAGGGCTGGATTTAGCAGGGACAGTGAGAACCAGTGTGTGTTTTGGGCTGTGAGGCTGTCAGGGTGGCATTTGTACTTTGTCATGGGGCTTTGTGCAAAATCTGTAATTTGAACAGAAGAAGGTGTTCGGTCTCCTCAGATGTTTGAGATCCTGGTCTGGGGTAAACATCTGTTGCTCGATTCCTCTACTGTTATGCTGATGTTATTTCAGTGACAAATGGGCTGTTGTCAGCTCTAGTGGCAATAAATCAGCTTTAGATCAGGCAGAGTGGGAAATGCAGGTTCAGCCAAGAGCAGCAGAGCAACAGGGTGTTATTTCTGTCTGCTTCTACATCAAGTGTCCTCTTCAGTAAAAGAAAAGCAGCAATCTTGACCTAGCAGAGTGGGTTGGTTGGGAATGCAGAAGTCCACCCCGAGGTTGAAGTTTCCAAGATCAGAGCCTGTGAAACCATGCTACATCAACACAACTCTTAACTTTACCATGGAAAACTCAGCCTAAAGGTGGGGTTATTGTTTATTGTTTCAATCACTACAAGCTGCTTTTGTCAGTTTGCTGCACTGAGCTAGAAAGAATTTTGACTTTCCCACAGGTTTAATTTCCAGGGGTTTCTCCTGATCTCTACACACATTCCTGGGGCTATGCCTATCTCCCACTAGTAATGATGCACTATGTGCAATGTTAAGCACATTCATGAAGTGCAATGAGTTCAGAATTCAAAGGGAAGAAAGTAGCTCTGCTGTTCCCCCCTGCTCCCCCTCCACTCCCTGCCAGTGCTTAATTCCAGCAGCTCAGTGAAGAATGCAACATCAATGACTCCAATGGTGTTACAGGTCTCTGGTGCACATCCCCTCTCAGCTCTCATGGTTTCATGCCCACAAGTCTTGATTTATTCTGAAACTAAGGGTTTGGATATTGGTGATATCAGTAAAATCATTTCAGTAGAATTTGATAAAATACTGATCTGTGTCAGCTTTCATGTAATATTTTAACACAGATTTTGATTGTAAATAGCATGAGAGCATCTCTTTTAAAAAAATCTATTATCCACAGCCACTGTCTTTGTAAAAAAAAACAAAACAAAACCAAACAATGAGCAAGCTATTCACTGCAACCTAGCAAAGAGAAAAATCTTCCAACAAAGAATGTAATTTATTTGAAAATAAACAAGTCACAGGCATGTAAAAGATTCAGTAGCAATTTCAGCAGGAAAGACAAAGCACATAATTTCAGCATTCATGTGCCATTCTGATAATGCTAAAATCTTTTCTTTGAATGATTTCATGCAGATGAATGTATGAAAGGATAATTAGACAAATGGTTTGACAGACTTGAAAACATTTTGGTCATCCTAATCCAAGATATGACATTTTAACTTTGAGGAAAAAATATCATTCTGGCTTCTTTCTCTCATTTGGGATAACAATACCATTTGGAGGCTGGAATTCTTTGCAGAATGAAAATGTGACTCCCTAATCAGCTCTGATTTTCAAAGGCAAAGTAAATAGTAATTATCTTAATTTAGAGCACAAAAGTAATGCTAAATACATGGGAAATCTTACCCCCGACAATGTTGACTGATAGGCAAAAATGCGGTGGGCTATCTGGTGACATGAGTTTCTAAAATGGGTTTTAAGAAACATATTAGTGAATCCAGACACAGTTAATTTTCTACAAGATTTAAGAGGAGAGTCTATGTGACCTCTTGAACTCCTTGCTTTTTTTCATTTCTGTGACTAACCATTGTTACTGCCACAATTGTTGCATGACAAAATCAGGTTAGAAGGGAAGTATATGTATGTGGAAACCAAAGCAATTTTAAGGATTCAGAGAAGGGCTTTCTAGTGACTTATTTGGACCTATTTTTCCACTATGCTAATCAAATTCATTGGAGTTTTTTTGTTTGGGTTTGGGTTTTTTGGCTTTTTTCTTCTTTTTTGTTTGTTTGGTTTGGTTTTGGTTTTATTCTTGCAATCAGTTAAAGAGCAAGAGAGCAAGGAAAGCAATCAGATTTACAGGGTTGGTTTCCTGGTTAGACATCTGTGTTCCAGCCTCTTTGACATTCAGGATATTGATATTGGTAAAATTGATAATGAATTATGCTCCTTGAGGCTGTGGTTAATTAAATTGGCCACTCTTTTGTCTTTAGCACAGGCAGCTGGGGATTTCAGCTACCTTAATTGTTGGGTCCTACTTTGAAAAAAATTCTGCTGTGAGACAGTCATGCAACTCCTATCACAAAGATCCTGCATTATTTCAAGCTGTTAACAATTCTTCAGACGGGTGGGAAAAAGATTTAAGAATAATTAAAACCATTTTTTAAATACAATCTCTTTGGGGAATGTACATTGTCACAAAAGGAAATCAGGTCTTTCTCAACCTGTGTTTCTGGTGAAATAGTGCTTGAAAAGGACACATTGTCCTCTCCCATCTGACAGTCAGGAAGTTCTTGGATCTTTAGGTGCTACTGTAAAGCAGTCAGGAGAGCACTGGTTGTATTTATGTTTTCACCTTTCCTTGGGAGCAATATGATGGCAATTCCAGAGGAGCGTGGTGAGAGGCTGCTGTGACTGAAGCATATTCAGGACTAAGTCTGTCTGACAGCCATTCTTGGTGAAAAGCTTTTCTTTCTCCTTTCCTGTGAGAGTCACAGCACCCCTCTGAAGGGAAAAGTGCTCCTAAGCACCTGGGAGAACAGGTAGCAATTGGTGCACCTCTGCTGCCCGCTCAAACACTGAGTAACCCCACTACACAAAACCAAGGCAAGCAAAAATAGAAGTCACTTTCACAGCCCACCCTATTTAATCCTCACCAGTTGCAATAATACCAAGCAACATACAGGATTCTTCTCAAGAGCTACAGAACAACTAAACTGGGCAAAAGAAGACAAAAATATGATGCCTCCCTCTGGAGTTCAGTCAAGGTAATAAAATGCAGAAAGACTGGAAAGCACAGGAGAGCAGCGAGGCAGCAATGCTGGCTATAATCAAACCAGGCTATCAAAATGACACTTTTTTAATTTGACAGTGGTTGGTTACACAGCACCAAGGCCTTTGCTGCCCCTCCTGCTGCCCCAGCAGAAAGCAGAATGGGGTGAGCAAGGAGCTGGGAGGTGATGCAGCTGGGACAGTGGACCCTGACTGACCAAAGGGACATTCCAGACCACACAGCCTCGTCCTGAGCAGTGAGAGCGGAGAAGATGAAGCGATGAAGAAGATGAAGTGATGGCATTTGCCTTCCCAAGCAGCTGTCCTGCAGTAGGGAACCCTGCTGTCCTGGATAGCATGGATGCCTGCCTGCCCATGGGAAGTGGGGAATGAATTCCTTGTTTTGTTTTATTTGTGTCCACAGCTTCTGCTTTACTTCCTAAACTGTTTATTTCAACACAGGAGGGTTTTTTGCACTTTTACCCCCCTGATTCCCTTCTGCATTCCACCGGGGCGAGTGAGCAAACAGCTGTGTGGATTTAAATTGGTAGCATCCTAGATGTATTTGAGGACTTTAGGTTTTTTAAAGAAATGGCAGTTAAGCTCTTCAAAACTCATTAAATAATTCACACTTTTCAATGACATTCTAGTCAGAACAAAATACTATACATGTAGAAAACAATCCTTAAAAAATGGAATAAAGTGTGAAAACCAAGGTTTATACCATTTATTTGAAAGTTGCAGTTTATAGGAAAAGGAATTTCCTTTCTGACCCTGATTTAGGCATTAATTAGACAAGGAATAGGAGGGTTTTCTTTCATCACTTCAGTAACTCTCAATAAAAATAACATTTTCTGAACAAAGTCCAATTTATACTAAGTAGACTTATCATTGTCCAAAATGAATTTACTACAAAACAAAGCAGTACTTTTTTCCACCAGAACATAAGCACCACTCTACAAAAAGCAAAATTACAGCGTTGTTGATTTTTAAAATAAGCTTATGTAAGAATTAGGGATGCAACAATCTGTGATGGCATTTCAGTTCTCAAAGGTATTTTTATTTGACTAAAAAAGACTACTTAGATCAATTTTGCTGTTGCTGCCTATTCTCTCAACAGAATTAAATTGCTGGACTCTGTGCTTTGCAAAATTGGAAATTTTTGCAGTTCCACTTGTCTTTGGTAAAGCACGTTTTTCAGGAGTTTTGTCCCAGTTCATCTCCCACTGACAATGTTTCTAGGGCAGTGGGCTAAGAGTGGGAATAGGGTGAGGTTTTGCCATCCCTGTGGTCAGGATCTCTGAGAATAAACTGAGCCCAGTTGACTGATTTGTTTTTTCCACGTGGGGAGACCTCATGTTCTGTTTCTAAACTACAGGTTTAGCTTAGATGGAGGCAGCCTTACAAATGTGAGTACTGCACCTGTATGTCACGTCCCACTGTCTAATTCTGCAGTCCTGAGATTACAGAGGAAGCTGGTATGTGTTCCCTTTTCTGTACTTGGTGCATCCACAGTGATGGAGACAACCTGCCTCTGTCTTCATCCTGCTCACATGCTGTTTGTCAGTTCTCTGCACAGACTTTCCCCGGCTCCCTTCTCTTTTAGCCATATGTGGTGCTGAAATCCTTCATCTGTTACATTTACTGCTGTGTGTATATATATATGTATGTGTATATATGTATGTATGTATGTATATGTACACACATCATCTTTTAAAATTGGAAACCTCACCACAAGCTTCTCAAAATAACTTGACTGGTTACCCAAATCAGCTGTGCTATCTACTTACCAAAGAATACATATAACAAATTGATGGATAAACATTTTAAACATTTTTAGCTTTTTTTTTCAGAACCTTGTATTTTTTTTTTTTTTTTTTTTTTTTTTTTTTTTTTTTTTTTTTTTTTTTTTTTTTTTTTTGGTTTACAGGTTTTGCTGTAATAGCTTTTACGTTAATAAACTTCAATCAGAAAATAAAATGACAACTGGCTCACTGCTTTCAGTAAGGGTGGAAAATTGGACAGAATGTCTATACTGAACAAAAACTCAGTGTGTGTATGCACCAAAATTAATCTTAAAACATATGTTCATGATGTTGTCTGTAGAGATAGGGACTACCAAATGTCCTTCCCATAAGCTTGTACCAAAAACATTCTCCTAAGAGCAAAGAATAGGAACAGTTAAACACTTCTCAAAACACCACAGACAGAGCACAATACTCTGCAAACCATATTGGTGGTCAAATGAGGACTTCAAGTTTCCTGGTGCCGAAAAATTTAAAATCCAACACCTTTGATGCATAGTTTGTTTGAGTAATTTTAAAGAGAAGAAAATGCAGAAAAGTTTTATTTTCAATAACAGAAAACCTCCCTTTATTTGTTCATTGTAGAGCCTCACTGAATTCTTTCTTTATCACTGCTCCCTCCCAGAACATTTACACTTATTTCTGCATGGCTCTGCACATGCAACCGATGTAAATGTAAAAAGAAAGTCTTTAAAAACTATCTCCCAAAATGCTCTCTGAGTTCCTTCACACATTCCTTGAATCTCAGTGCTAAGTTCATTTCAGCAGTTTTCAAGTACATTTTTACAAATTTCAAGAAAAACTGAAAGGCTTCCTCTCGAGCACATTACTGATCCTCAATCCTCCCCTATGGATTAACATTATTTTCATATGTCTAAAACACTTATTGACTGGGCGGAGACAAACTGTTCATTGCCTCATGGCATAAATTTTTCATTGAGAATGAAACACATTTAAGCACCTCAAAACTCATTAAATAATTAATGTGTTTCAACTACATCCAAAAAAACCAACCAACCAAACAAACAAACAAACAAACAAAAAAAAAAAAAAAACCCCACACAACAGAATTACCAATATCTGCCTAGTGAACCTTATACACTTGGGCTTATTCGACAAGGACTAATAATTATTTTACAGAAGCCTAGCACCTACTTTCAAATAAGCAAAGATGCAATTGTGAGTAGTTTAAAGACTTAACTCTTAAGTTCAAGCAGTGACACCTCCTACAATCTTAGGATTCTCCTGCACGCAGCAATAGCACTTTGGGATTTATAATCACCCAGCACTGTTGTCAGGGTTTTTGGTCTCCAGGAAAAAAAGTCAGATCCAATGTACCCACAGCATTTTCACTAAATACACTCGGACACAGTAGTAACTGAAAGTGACCATCACAACCCAGCATAGGTCCATCCATGCAGAACAGGAGCATTTGCAAGTCTAGGAGGAAATAGAAAGGGTGGAGAAAATTCTGCAGGAAGGGCAGACAAATCATCCCAGGTGATTATCCACAGAAAATGTTTTTTATTGCCGGCAAAGAGCAGGGGTGTATTGAGCTTCTGGTACCAGGCTAATTTCTTGCCAATATCAGAGTTTTTAATCCATGAATCCCAGGGGAAGTGAGGAGGAAATTCTCCTTCTAAAGAGACATAGCAGACTGGGTTTGAGTTTTCAAACCTGGGAGTGAATCTTGAAATGTATGCAATGGGTGACTGACTGCTTATAGCTTTTTCTATAAAGAAATCCTGCATGATGGCAGATGCTTCAGGCACCTGATGTAACTTTCCCATTGGTTTGTGGAATTTTTTTCTGTAATGAGAATGAAGGTGTGGAAAAACGAAAGAAATACATTATTTCATGTGTATAAAAAGATTATTTTAAAGATGGTGCTTAATGCAGCCCAGTAGGGAAATTTGTTTTGCACCAGTCCACCTTGCCACCATCAATAAAAGCCAGGTCATAACTAGCCTGCTGCACCAGAGCTCCTTGGGCTTGGAATTTCTGTTTGGGAGAAAGGGATGGGAACAATTACCTAGTGATCTATAAGAGCACAAATATTTGAAGTCATGGGCACCTGACTTTCCACTACCTCCTCACCTCATATAGTAATTTACAGTAGCATAATTTTCAAGGAGATTAACATACTAGGAATCATTTCTGGTGGAGTGTTTAGTGTGAGCCAACTGACTATCCAGTGCTTTATGTAAATAAAAAATATGTTATGAGACAGGGCAGACACATGAGCAATGTTCAGACAGGATGCTACAGACCTGTTGACTGTCTCAAGGTAATTAAGAACCAAGGGACCATCAGGAAAATACCTTCTAAAATGCCTGTCATGTCTCTATTTTATCTCCAAAGCAAATTTCCTGTTTCTTTTTCTGGTCCACCTAAACAAGAGCTGCAGCAACCAGACCTGCAGAGACAAGCACTGCAATTTTCATTGCAGTGACAATCATGGCACTGGGCTGTGAACTTCTCCAGAGAATCCACACCACCATGGATGCAATAAATGGCCTTAGTTTGTCTCTCAGAAGAGCAAGGAGGAGATGGAAGGGACTTTTCTCAGGAACTGCACCCATCATCACAGTTCCTTTTCAAATAAATCTGGACTGCAACAGGATTGATAGTGTCCCTGAGAGCTCAGGGAATCAATACAGGCAGCAGGAAAAGGCAAAGGCAAACTGCTGTAGCTTCTTAAATGAGAATTGATTTTTATCCATTGTCCATTCCCATGGCAAAGGAACAAGCTTATCACTTCAAACCAAGAATAGAAGGAAGACTAATTCTCTGTCTCAGGAAAGGACAGGAGCTCAGTAGAGGTCACTAAGATCAACACTGTATTAAAGAAATCTTTTTTTACTTGACTTCCTGACACAGCAAGTGGACTTGGTCTACTCAGCTGTCTGTCTTTCATCCAACTTTGCTGCCAGAGGCTGCAAGGAAACCAGGGTGCACTATCAAGGGAAACAAAACCCAAACACATTCACGCATTCCTCAGGAATAAAGAAAGTCTGCAACATCTTGCAGGCAGAGAGCTCTGCCTCTCCTGGGAGAAGCCCTGGAAGCACCAACAGCTCCATGTTTGGCACCAGTTAACACCATGGGTATCAGAGCTCTGTGGGTTCCCAGATACCTTACCTTGACACTGCCTCAGCAGCTCCTCTGAAAGATGACTGCTCAGCCAGCTCCCTCTGACTGATTCTCCCATATGATAAGCAGCCAAGATGGGGTGGAAATCTGCTTCTTCAGGGCAGAAAGATGAAGCACAAGCAAGAAACACAGCCTTTCATTCATGCCTTTGAGTAAGCTCCACATAGCCCTAAAACTCATTGTATTTTCCCATAATTGCACACCAGCTATTATGATTAAAACAAAAACCATCAGTCCACCTTTGCTGGTGTGCAACTAATGATGCTTAGTTTGTCTAATGCCTTCTGCACTAGGAAAAATATATCCAAAAACACATACATTTACCTATAAATTTATTCACAAGGGTGTTTCACAGGCGTGGAAAGAAGCTGATTTCAATGCAGCAGAAGGTAACAGGACTAAAATATCTTGTTTATCTCCACTGCACTTGATCTGTGGCGTGGTGTGTGCAGAGAGGCAGGTGGTCCAAGCCATGCTGATATGGAACTGAGGCTAGACAGAAGCTCAATGGCATTCATGAGCCTGCTAAATTTGTGTCAGTTCAAAATCCATCAGAGAAGCCATCTGAAGCCCAGAAAACAAGTGGTGTTTGTTCACAGTCCATGTGCTGGTGTGCTTCTCTCCTACCACAGTGGCATCAATCTCTAGGTGTGGTGAAATTGGGGCTCTCATTCCTGAACAGACAATGAAAGAGAAGCGAAGGAGAAGGGCAGTCTGTCTGTACAGCACCATTCTATAAATATGTAGAGCTGTATGTGTTGTATGTGGCTTTCAGACTGGCTGCAGAAAACCCTTGTTGAGGAGGACAGAAGACACTGTTCTAGTGAAGAGGATTTCTAAAACTTTTCAGTGATGGTGGTGTGATTTGTAACACACCTTCAGCCCCACTTTCCTTCTTCATGGCCCTCAATTCCTTGGTCTGTCTGCTGGGACCCACTACCATGCTCAGTCTAACTCTGGGTACTTTGAAGTCTTCCTTTGGAGCTCCCAAATGACTTTTGTTTAGCTTTCTGGGTTTGTTAAATTTTAAAGAAAAGAAAATATGTCGGTGCAAACTGTTCCTTCTCTTAAATCTCTTCTCATTAAAAGGTATGGCTAGGCATGTATTAAAAATCTCAGATCTTTTGTAACCCGTTCCTTTGGCAAAAACAGCATGTAGACACTACTCTGGATTTTGGTGAGGAGGTTCTTTTTGGGGGGAGGAATCCTCCTAGAAAGCATGTTTCATCAGCACCCATGACAGGCAGAAAAATATTCTGGATGGGAGATAAATCTGTCATGAAGTTGTCACAGCTGACAGACGTTTTTGTTGATATTATTCTGTCATTTGGTATCATCTTGTCACAAAAGTGTGTCTCTCATAGTTGTTTACAAAAAGGTTTTTCGTCCTGTAAAATAATTAGAATCAATCACAGCCTAACTTTGTGATTGGAGGTAAGGAGGAGGAACCAAGGCACAGCTTTCATGACAGAGGGAGAAGAAGATAATTAAAATTAACTATAAAATTTCTGGATTAATCCTACAACGTGATTGGTCTTCCCATATAATGGAAATAGCATGGGCCCAGCAGTTTTGGTCACAGCCTTTTATTTACATTTGTTCAATGAACTAACACAATGTCACATAATTGGCAGATTTGATTACATGGTGATGATAATTGATATATTCAGTACCAGCAGTTCAGAAACTGCCAGAAAATCAACCAATTCATTAAAAATCAACACGCCTGCCCCCAGAGATCAAGACACTGGGTTATGTTGACTAAATTAAACACAACTAGTAATTTGATTAGACAACCTATTATATGGAATTAAGGAGGAAAAAAAAAAAAGAGGTGGCTTCAAATGAAGCATACATATTTAAAGCCAGGAGGAAGAATTTTCATCAGTTAAGCTTAACTGAAAGATAAATTATACTCCTTTGAAGTATGGGACCACAACAAGACATTTCAACTCAGGGGAAAGATTTAAAAGTTTCATGGACACAGTGCCACATCATCGCTGACCAGAGATTTCTTTGTTAGCAACAAAAAGTGCGTCAATTAATTCCAAACATTTTTAGAGGATGATGAAGTGTCACTGTATTTTTTTTCCCAATCTTTGTGGAATATGAGTGCTTAAGTGTCACCTCTGGTAAACACAGCTGGGGCTGGGGGATGAACCAAACTCAGCATTAAGGTGCCCTACACTGCTCATGAGATTGGTGCTGGTGCCGGTGTTTGTAAGGAATCAGCTTTGCAAACTCTTGCAGAGCTGCTCATGGCAGCAGGATCTTGCCCAATGCACTGCTCATTAAATCTTATATTTAAACCCAAATGTGTGGTTAGTACCGTCAAGGGGTACGATTAAAATCCACTAAAATCTAAAATAAAAAGCTGACACTGTGGGGTCAGTGAAAATGTATTTGTCATGGTCCTTAGTATACACAGGAAATTGCAAAGTAATCGTCTGCATCGCTTCACACACATCTCACTACTGAGAGCTACTGCACAAAGGACACGTTACAGCTATGGGTGGATGCCAGGCTTCCTCTTCATACCACAGATAAATTGTTGACCTGAACGTATGCCAGCACTCCATGAGCAGCATTTTTCTTCTGGAGTTGTTCTAACTCTGGTCTGCAAACAGGGAAACACAGAATTCACAGAATTCACAGGATACACATCAGTTACTCCAAGGGAGGGGAAGAGGTTGTGCTCTATACCAAAGGCAGCCAGGGATGAATGGTTTTATTTGCTCACCTACAACCTTCTAGAATGGAAAACAAGTTTTGAACACACTTTTGATTTGGGATACAGGTCTGCTTACCAGGGTCAAAGGTTTGACGCCTGATTGTGCAGCAGTTTGACTTGTTCCCCCTTTTGCTTTTAGTGCATTCTGAATTTAAGTGTTGCATCACTTGTTTCATGCATGAGCTGAGAATTTTGATCTAATATGCACTGAAAGCCTCTGACTGATCTATCAAGTTAATTACTTTAATTACTCCTGAAATACTGACGTCACAGGAGGCAGTCCCTGGGACTGCAAGGATGATGGTCACTGCCTTGAAAAGCCAGGAGCAGTGTTTGAGTGGGGACTGTTGTCTTTCCTTTTTTTTATAACTTTCTGGTTAGCTCCAGTGGCTGTAAAAATGCAAAGAAGAACTGGTTTGTTTAGAAATTATTTATTTGAAGACAAATTCATGCACATTGCAACTGAGAGAATTGAAAGCTTGGGCAAAGCTGTAAAAAAGATTATGATAGGGATATAGAAGACATCAGAATCACATGCAAGACACCAATATTTTCCAAAAACCAGAGAATTTCTCACTTCAGAACAAGCATTGGTACTCACTTCTCACTCACCCCTAGCTCTTTATACATTAAAATGCTTTTCACAAAGCTAAATTAATAAAGACAAAAATCTGTTTTAGGACAATTGTCAGAAATCAGAAATGACATATCAAATATATGTTTTCCAGATTTAAACCTGTACCCGCTTCCAGCTTCCTTGATCCAGTTATTTATTGTGCTCACAAATCATGTCTATATATAACTTATATTTGTCTGGACAGGTAACAGCTGGTTAGAAAAGAAGGATTTACACTTTCTTACTCTTTCAGCATTCCCCACAAAAAATTCTTCTTTTTATGACAATTCAGAAACCACTGAGAAGACAGGTTATCACAAATTTCAGCCCCCCTGTAGAAATTTAACTCTCTTTGTATGTTCAGTTGTTTTTAAATTGTACAGTTCAGGTGAACGGGCTCAGCAATTGAAGAGGGAATGTTTGCAATGCAAATAAATCAGGAGAAGTAAAAGTTAAAACTACAATTTTGGAACTAGAATTTCTTTAGTTTCTGAAAGTAACTCACTACCTGATTCTAGTAGCATTTATGCATTATGGGGAGCATCTTTTCCAGACATGATTAATGATCTTTTAAATTTGCATCTGTGTGACTTTCTGTGAATAGCTTGGACACAGCTGGAAAAAACATCAGTTGTCAATGGCCCCCGTGACCCTAAATACCAATGTGCAACAGCTATTCATTAAAATAAAGAGCAATGTAGGAAGTGTTTTTGTAAAATCATCAGGAGTTTATTCTGATCCTGAATTTGGTAAATACAGCATCGTACAACCAAGTCATCAAAAAAACCCAAAAAATAAATATAAGCTTCTTCAGTGTGTTGGTACCTTTCTAACAAGATTTTATTCGCACTTCCTGTATTTTGATTTGAGTATTATAAAAGCATAAAAACACAAGTGTGAATGAAACTCATAAAATTCTACAGCATTAGTATCCTTTAAGTTTCCTGATACATATTTAATGTGGAAAGATCTTACTGTTATTTTTAAGCATTCCTTGTACTTAAGATTCATGCATACCTCTCTCTCCAGTTCTTCACCATCCGGGAAGAAAAAATCAAGTTAACATTTTGCATTCAGTCTGTGTTGTTATAATAAATAATAACAAACGTGAGGCCCAGGGACTTGTAGCACAGGAAATGAAAAGGAACTTACCCTGTAGGTTTGGATCATTCCTTGCAGTTAGCAGAGATAACTTTGGATTCTGTGTTCAAGTGCTTTTCTGCTTCCGCAGGACTCCCATGTAGGAGGATGCTGAAGGAGTTTGGGATCTGTAAAGACAACATTGATGACATGATTTGAATCATAAGAAGAATATAAATAAATACCTAAAAGGTCCTGGTACCACCAGTCATATTAGTGCAAAGGAAAGTTTTTATGGGAGGAGGGGGAGAATGATGCTTCTGGGATTTTATGAAGTTTGTGGTCACAGAGATCCCATTTGTCCCCCATGTAGCTGCTGCGACCCTGCTTGGCAGGAGAGAGGAAGAATCATTCAGGTGGGAAGACTAAAGAGGGTGCATTCCACATCCATCTCCAGTGCTGGAGCAGAGGAGCTGTGCAGCTGACAGTCATCCTGCTCTTGGGATGATGACAGAGGAGAGGGGAATGGGAGAGAAAGAGGGAACAGGGCAGATTCTGACAGAAGGTTACACAAGTGTTGTAAACTTTTGAAACTGTTGATACTTAGTAATTTCATTACTGCACAGAATTAAAATCAAAACACAGATGTCAGATCTGTGGACTGACCATCACCATTGTAAAGGTTTTTAAATGCTTTTTTTCCCCACTGGCTTATCATTTGAAGGGCAGGAGCAGAAAAAAGTCTCAGCCTTGTGTCTGTCAAGTCAGCACTTCCTGCCCTTCCCTGTGCAGCTTATCAATATCAATTCTAAGTCTCCTTATCTGTGTGCATTGCTTGAGATAAGGTTTCAAATGTGGCCTCAGGAGCTGTAGCCACACAAACAGTGGTTCAATCTCCACAGGGAAGTCACCAGGAGCTGTATGAGGACATTAATATGAAATCAAACAGCTTCTGTGCACGTGACAGAAAGTGAGAAGTGGCCTCCCCAGACAAATGACCAATGTTGAGCAGCTGGTTGTATGGGTGTGAAAGAACAGTTACCACACATTTGTGTACATAACAAAGGCCCCAAATAATTAAAAACACTGTAGACATGCCTGCTTACAACTCTGTGGATCACACACCAAATCAACACCAAGCTTCTGGACAAAAAGCTCACGAATTTCTCCATTATCTGCCAGGAGCTTCGTGGCTGATTCAGGGATTTTAACATATTTTGAAAGATGCTGCAACACAGAGATTTTTCTTGTGCAAGCAGTTCCACAACAATCTGCTTCTGATGACTTGTACTTAAACATGCATGGGTTTTTTCTTTTCCTATCTCATCCTTTTCTGCTTTCCATCTTCCTACCATGATGTACAGTCTTGTCCTCTAAATTCAAAGTTCTGCGGGTACTGCTGCCTGTACAAAGGGTACAGCCCACACAATAATAACAGCACAATAATGCTGCATTAAGTGAGGTGAAAAACTTCTAAAGTAACCTGTTGGAAAATGCTGATAATTCAGAATGAAAATATCCTGCAGATAAATGTTATTTCAGTTCAAATTCTTGATGGATAGATATTATTAAGTCTTACTATCAGAATGTTGACATTTCATTGCAGAAAGTTCAAACATCTTTTGTCCTTCCTGTTTTCTGATTAAATAACAGAAAAAGACTATCAATTTAGCAGCTCTGAACCTTTTGAAATTAGATGCTCTGTATGGCAGAAAGGATTTCTGCATGTTTGGTTTGCAAGTTATTCTTAGATTTTTATCCCAGTTTAAGACAAAGGAGAATTTTGAAATTTCAGTCTCTCAGATAGCAATTTCTTCTTCCAGCTCCATGTAGATATTGGAGAAAAAAACCAAAGCATCAGAGCCTCCAAAGGAAAGGGGAAAAAAAAAAAGGGAAAATACAATTGTTGGTAACTATAAAAACAACTGACTGAGAAACAACTAGTAACTTTTCTGAAGCACTGTGCAAATAAGAGACTTTGTGACAGTAATTTTATTAAATGTAAATTTTGATGTATTACCTGATTTGTCAGGCATTACTGTGAGATTCTCAGTGTAACTACTGAATCTCCGTTTTAATTTACTTTTTATTCTCTTAATGCATTGAATGTTCCTATTTTAGACCTCATAATTTTATCAAGGACCTTGTTTGCATGGTAAGCTTTGCATTCTCTTAAATACAGAATTATGGAGCTGGCCCTACCAGAGACTGTTGCAGGTGCAAATCTCACTATCAAACCTCTGCTCACAAGCTTTCCAAACAAGACAGCAGGGAGTAGTTTATTCTCATATCTGAAAGCAAAAGGTCTGAGGAAGACCCTTAGGCTTGGTGGCTAGAAGAAGCAAGAAGTTTTTTTCCTGGAGCTGAGTCTGTAGTTGTTTATTCACACAGCCAGCCAATGAACCACAGAGATCTCACTGTCACTTGTTCAGTGAAGAATCCCCTGCTGAATGGACAATTTCATACTTCCATTTATGACAAAACATCTTTCATACTGAACTAAGTGTGAGGAACAAGAGAAATTCCTGGGAATGAAGGGCTTGCAGCTGTTAAAAAGAAACAAAATCTATATCCAGTGATCTAAACTGATGGCAGAAACTCTCCTCCAAGTGCCTTCTTTTCTTTGCCCACAAAACTGTGTATAGAATTCTAAGAATATATTCCAACTGCCCTATGAACTAGAAGATTTGGTGATTAACCCTAGAGCTAATTGGGTTATGTCATCATCAATGTAGACTATTTCTAGTTTCAAATCACAGGCCTGAGTAACTATTTTTGGAGAAAACCTGTGAAAGGAAAGGTAGATAAGTTGTCTTGCTAGACTTCTGAGCTGGGCATGAGCCCACTTGTGCAGAACTATGGCAAAATTTTTTCCCCTGGTTTTAGCTTCTCAACAATATTAGAAATGTTATGTTTAGAATATTAGATAGAGAAAGCAAGGGCACAAAGGAGAGGGAGCAGAGACCCTCTGCTGAGAAGCAATAATCACAAATATCAATATCATCTCATCTCCTGCAAGATGCCTGGCATGGGCCACCCTTCTCTCCCCAGTCCTTGCCAACACAAAGTTGTACCAGTGCTGAATGGAAAGCACACTGCCACAGCTCCCTCCTTTTATAAATAAACACATCTATGCAAAGTCACAACAAATTAGGAACTTCTTATTTCTGTTCATTGAGCTTGATAGTCAGCAGGGAGCTGGCAATGGATTTATTAAGGCAGCTCTCAAGGCCTCAGTCACAGGAGTGAGAAGTCACCCACCAGCCTCATTTCCCTGTAAACTGGAAACTGGGCTAAAATAAATCTCAGTTCAAGTGACAATAATGGATAATACCCACCCTACATTGCACTCTTTTGCCATCTAAAACAGCTGAGCTTTTCCCTAAATAATTCATGAAAGGCTGTTCAATGACCAATAACTGATAACTGCATTGTCTCATCTTGTGAAAAGAAACTGAAATAAAACCAGAGACACAGCCCTTAGCATGTCCTGCTTATTTTTTGCCTGTCTGAAGAACATCAATCCCTTTAAGTAGATTTGCTTTCGATTGAACCCAGTATGTTCCAGCTGATACCTTAGAAATTCAGATGTCTGCAAAGCAGGTGTTTGTCCTTTTCTCTTTGTGTGCAAGTGTATAACACTAGAGCTTAATATTTATTAGAAACGTTCAATCAATCTTCTGAGTCTGCAGTTCTATGGATATGTCACATGTTAACAGGGCTGGGAATGAAAGTCAAACATAGTACCAGATGTGAAATATGACAGTGCTGTAAAATGATAAAGGATAGATAGAACTTCTCACTTTATTACTATTGTAACAAACTTTTTTACTGAGGAAGCCACAAACAAATAGAAGAATCTATTGTGCTGGGCACCATTCAGGTTCTTAACTGGGGAATAAATCTTACCCCAAATATTTTTCAATCCATGGCCTTGCAGGAATGCTCTTGCTGACCTTATTCTTGGAGCAGCTCCACTGACAGCAGTGCTGTCACAATGATAAAGTTGTGCTTGTATGCGCTGCAGAATTGGAGCTTTAAAAGATGAAACAAGAAAAAGGGTCACAGCCTACAGGGATCTGTATTCCCCATCATATTTACTGGCTGGGAAACCAAGGCAGAGATTACTTTGGGCCACCACAGTCAGAGGTCATCATTAGCCCTGGCAATAACTGGCAGACATTTTTTGGCGTTTTTGGCAGGGAGACCAAAGGTCCAAACGGGCTTGGTAGACAGAATGCTGCTTTGGTAATCCTATAAATTTTAAAATTATTATAAAAATAATTATATTTTGTATCAATACCTCATTAAGTTTTAGTCATAAAAGCAAATTAAGGCAATTTCACAGCAGAAATGTGAGTACTTTTCTGTAAAGGTAATAACCCAAATGTTGTTCTCAATAACTAACAATCAGTTGAAGTTGCTATTCCTAAACCAACAGACTTTGGGATAATAAAAAAATAATCTAAATATAATAATTTTAACTATGAAATGTCACCCACACTCCAAATTGTCCAAAGGCTTTTTTTAACAGTTTAATAATAAAAATATAATTTACAATTGTACAATTTACTACATTAGAGAAACAGAGTAAATTACAAGTTTTGGTCTAGAGTGTGTAAATTACAGATTTCAAACATGAAAAATTAACCAGGGAAGGAAATGCAAACAACTGAATGGAACGTTTGAAGGGGTTAAGGAACTTGAGGTCTGGTCCCAGCTCACTGATGTATTTAATCTTCCTGTAGCACCTGAGTGAACAGCTCTTGACTTTGGAAGGTATTTTCTGAAGCTTCCACGTCACTGTGGTTTCAACCAGGTAGGAACAAAAGTCAGTGTCTTGGAAAACCCAGAGCCAAGATAAAACATCTGTGTCATCTTTTTTTTTCTCTTCTATAGTGACATCTGATAACTAAGAACTGCTGGGTCCCCTAGAGTTGGTCTCCAAAACAGGAAGGCCTTAGTGGGAAATGCAATGGGGCATCACTGAAAGGTCATAGTGAAGTTCCTGCCCATGGGAAGAGCAGGAAGGATTGTTCAACTGAGGTACCATGAAAAGCCTTATTTAAACATTAGTCTGGGCATAAGATTCATGTTGCTTGAAACCATCTACTAGACTCAGTAGAAAAGGTTTTTGACAGGGCCCATACTAAAAGAGTGGTCAAGACATTTGGTACGTCAAAATGTCATATGGCAGCGTGCAGGCCAGAGGAGGATATCCCCTGGTGCTTGTCTGCTTTTAGGGATTCCCATGCTTTGCGGTGGGAAGATGCTGCCCCCTCACATGACTCTTTCCCCATTAATTGCAGGCGTGGAGACAAGCTGGAGAGAAAATTTTCGGAAAGCATGAATAGCCATCCTTTGTAGCAGCTTTCACAGCCCCACCTCCCAAGGAAACTTCATTCCCTTGTCAGCTTGTGTTTGCATCTTGCAATTAGACTGACTGAAATTATCTCCATTAAAAGAACATGCAAATGGCACCAGCATAAAGACAGGATGGCAGTGGAACAGAGGATTGCTCATTCTATCTGGAGATGAGTCTGAATGGCAGTGGCAGATAATTCCAGAAGTGGCCCAATTCAAATTAAATGAAAAGTGAAAATGAGCAATCCAGTCAGAGCAGTGTCAATAGTGTTACATAATCCCATATGCAGATTTGGTTTATCCTAGTCTGCCCCTAGTTTGCATGGACCCAATTAGGCTAACTCTAAATGCCTGTCCCTGCACTGTGGAATTACTGGAGACACAAGAACGTCCTCTGTTGCTGCCGTTTTTCGCCGCTCTCTGCGTAGTGCAATGTGGTTCAAGAATTATAGATTAGGTGTCAGTAAATGGGGTAAAAAATGGGTTTGAATTGAACATTTCTTTTATAAATGTGATTTCAGATGAAGGTATATTGCAAGCTGCCACACAACACATTCAGCAAGTACTGCCTTGCTATCATAAGATATTATTCTGCCTCCAAATTTGATTTGTGTGAGGAGGGAACCAGGAGAGCCCCTCCTAAATTACATTGTTGACTCATTTTGCCACTGAATTCTGGCATACCAAGGTTGCATCACTATATAATGTTGAGTTGCATAACCTCTAAAAGGTTATGTAACTATTGCAGAGCCTATTTCTTCCACTAGAGTTTATATTTATTCAAATTTTATAGTATCAATGTTTTCTTTTAAGAAAAATGTTCACAGTACAATCTCAGACTCCTGATTTCACATTTCACATTAAGTTGTCCATTTTAAGAATAGTTATGCTTAGCATTTTGATTTCTCTGGCTTCCTGTCAAATACTTAGAGCTTCATTTCAGTATGCCTTTGAAAACTAATACCTTGGCTTCCTAAATTGATTTACTCGGACCCTTTATAATTTGCACTGCACAATATTGGAGTCAAAACTGTTAAAAATGGAAAAGAGGGGTCATTTACTCACCTTTTTTTTGTACGTGTGTGTTACATTACTTATGGTAAGGTCAAGCAGTGCACAGTATAAAAACGTACGATAACATAGACCCATAGAACGGCTTGGGTTGCAATAGATCCTAAATATCACCCAGTTCCAACCCCCAGCCATTGGCAGGGACACCTCCCACTGGATCAGGTTGCTCACAGCCCCATTCAACCCAGTCTTGAACCCCCCAGGGATGGGGCATGCACAGCTTCTCTGGGCAACCTGTGCCAGTGCCTCAGCACCCTCCCATAAAAGATTTATTTTCTAATATCTAATCTAAACCTACCCACTTTCAGCTTGAATCCATTCCACCCTCCTCCTGTCACTTGTGAAAAGCCCCTCTTTTTTCTTGTCAGCTCCCTTCAGGTACTGGAAGGCTGCAGTTAGCTCACCCCAAAACCTTCTCTTCCTCAGAATGAACAATTCCAATTCTTTCAGCCTTTCTTTTCCGTCTCTCTGACCATGTGCATGTCCATTCTCTGGACTTGTTCCAACAGGTCTATCTCTTTCCTGTGCTGGGACCCCAGAGCTGATGCAGCACTGCAGGTGGGGTGTCAGCAGAGCAGAGCTGAGGGGCAGAATTCCCTCCCTTGCCCTACTGGCCTCATCCAGCTTTGGATGTCATTTGCTTTCTGGATGCAATTTGCTTTCTGGGCTATATATATATGTATCTTTGTAGGCAATTTTCCTGTAGTTCTGGAGCTATTTTCTTATCTAAATAGGTTTGTGATGAGATATACACAATAACTCTCTTCCATGTCATAGCAATGCTTGGTTGTTCATTTTCAGAGGGAAGGGGAAGAAGATGCATTCAAAATTGTAAAGGCCTTTGGGAACTGGGATTATTTAGGACATAATCTCTAGGCAAGAAAAGCTTTTCTGAGCACAGAAATTCATAATGATGGGCTCAGAAGTACTGGACTGAAGCGTCCATTGTCAACTCTCTGGATCCCATTAATATTTCTTATTTGTTGCATATTGACCCTATTTTGAATGTAATTTATTTGTGTTTATTTCATTGAATCTTTGTTGCCTCCCTAAAATTTTGTTTTATTATGACACCCATGGAAAAATCTGAAATTACCAGAAACAATGTGAACATAACCAAAACTTGAAACAATCAAGTAGCTAGAATGCTGAGTGCACCTCTAATACTATTATTGTCTCACTGTTCCCTTGCACTCACACGTCACTCTGTGTTGGCCTTCTACTGTAAACCAATTGGTGGAAGTAACATTTTCTGATATGTTGTCCAGCTGGTGTCCACCAGGCACCCCATTCTTGATCAGGCATCCAAAGCGTTTCAGGACTATGAATAAATGTAATAGAAATACTTGTGCAAGTTTTTTTCAGATATGCCCCAAAATATATACATTTGTGAGGGACAGTCAAAAAACAATGCAGAAAACTGTCTCTTCAGTACTTTCATCTCATGGCAGATAGTAGGCTCTGGGCTGAGACAAGGAGAAAAAAACATAATTTTCCCTTTTTTTATTATTTTGATGATTAAGCTGGAATCTGCTGGGCTACACAGATCTTTCCTCAGTTTTGTAACTGAATGCCCAAGCAACTTGTGATACAGTCTCATAGTGGAGAGGGCTTTCACCTGTGCATTCTCTTGTCTTTTCACTTCATGCATTTCTCCTTTCTGTCCAAAATGTTGTTAACGCTTTAGTCGAGCCCTGGAATTGAGGGACGGCTATATACTTTGAAGGAAAACTTAGGACTTCCATTGATGAAACCATTTATCATATACTATAAATATATTTAGAAGATCTTTCTCGTCCCAAGCCCAAAAAGCACAATTGTAACCCCCTCCTGCATGTTTTTCTCTGGATGTCATCCTGTTTTTTCTCCTAGAAGTTGATCAATGCGACCTGGCCAAACTGGACACAACCTAGACACTGTTCTTGAAGTCTGGATTGTCAAAACATGGATTTCACTACACACCCCATGCAGTCAAACCACACAAACTCCATGCCTGTTTGTCCTAGATTTCTACCATTCCTGATCCATCTTGTCTACCAGATATCTGTAAATCCTCCAGACCAGTGCACTGCATGGATTGGACGAGGATTAATATTAAAGCCCTGTAGTCCTCCAAAACTCGTGCGTTGCATGCCTCTCTGTTACACAAATAAACCTTTAGTCTGACACTTTGTTTATTCTCTCAGGGCAAAATTGACAAGCAGATCAAACAAGGGGCTGTATGAACTTGTTCTACTAGTGCAGACACAAGGCACTCAGCTAACATTTGTGTAATGCCTTTCTTGTTCAAAAGTATTTGTGAAAGAAGAGAAAACCAAGTTTGAATAGCCTGCAAAAGATCAGAGTTTAAGTTAGATACAAGGTCTGATTAAATTCAAATGGTAAAATTCATGTTGACAAAAACAGAGAAGGTACTCCAAGGAAAGAAATGTTGATTTCCCACGACCACACACACCTTTTAAGACACAATTTTGTTCAAACTAAGAATGCTGTGACTTTGTGAAAAAGTAATGAGCTCAGTGTGTGGTTCTTTTAAAATTACTTTCCTAAAAGTTTTAATCTTTTTTCTAAATTCTCTAATTCATTTACAGTCACATTTCAATTTGTACGTATTATGAAATACATTTTATTAAGAGTTATATATTATCAAATGTATTGGGTCTGACTGGGATGGGGTCAACTTTCTTCACAGTGCCTTTGCAGCACTGTCCTTTGTGTTTGCAGCTAGAAAAGTGGTGATAACACACCGATATTTTGGCTACTGCTGAGCAGTTCTCCCACATCTTCATGGTTGTTCCTCCAAAGCACGACCAGCCGGCCCCCAGCCCCAAAACCTGCGGCTGGGCAAGAGGCTGGGAAGGGGCACAGCCAAGACAGCTGTCCTAAGCTGACCAAAGGGATTGATATTCAATACCATTTAACTAGGTTGAGACATTTTGAGAAAGGGAACATCAAGAACATCTCTGAAGGAAGATGAGAGAGGGGTTTTTAAAAGAGCAGACAGAGAGAGGAGGAAAGTAACCACTGAGGCCAGCAGAGGCAAAGCTGTTTGCAGAGAGGCACAGACAGAGGTGCTGGGCACGATTTGAGTGCAGCTGCATTCTGTGTGTTTTTGTATGTGCTCCTTGTTAAACACATAAAGATCATACACTCCTTTCCTCACGGTGCTGCCAGAATTAAATTTTTTGCTGCTGAAGATGTTTGAGCATGCTGAGCTTTTGTGTACCCGAAATAATTCTAATCTCTGGGACAAAACCTGTGAAAAAGGAGCCTATCAACTAACAAAGAAATAAAATTTTTAGTTTTTTACTTTTGAAAATTCAACTTCAGTCATCTTCAGCAACCAAGTTTGGTCTTTGTCAACAGAACTTTTCATGCAATTCCTCTGTACTCCAGACACAGTATTCATCTCTGGCTTGGAGGTTGATTTTTAGCATTTTTTAGTATTGTCTGAAAAGCTGTCATATTCTGTGAAAGCAGCAGCTTTTAAAGCTGCTTCTTTATCCAAGAGGATCTTTTATGCAAGAAAAAGAGTCTTTCTTTGCAATGAATTGCATTGGTGCTATGCCCTGTTTTCTCACAGCTGCTTAGGATATAAATACTTATTACTAGCTCCATTTTGATGAAACGCAAGTAGGAACTCTCTTGTGTGCCAGAATTTAAAAAGCTCATTTATCATGGTTAATCCCAGCAGGTGGAAAGCAGTGCTCGTGCTCTGTAACTCTTGCCACAACTCGAGTTATGGTGCTGGGCAGGTGAGCAGCCTGTCTTTGAAGGGCACCATTTTCAGTAGATGGTGTCAAACCCCTGCATGGACAAAGCCAGCCCAGCCCAAGGACGGGGCAGGTGTTGGGAAAACCGCTTTTGCCAAGCACGTCTTTCGACAAACACTGAAACAGGGGCTTTTTCTCAGTTCTTGGCTTTCAGCATGCTCCTCTGTCTCCCTGGATTGTAGCTCCACTTCAAGGCTGTTTGAACACAGCAGCTGGGCTTTTTTGTGTTTGGGGTTTTTTCTGCATTTTTTACCCCTCTGTGAAACTCCAACAGACCGGTTTCAAAGAAAGGCATCTGTTACCTTCAGTGCAGAGCTGCTGAAAAGCAAAGTGACGGCCACTCGGTGCCTTTGGAATAGCTTTTCTTTGGATTACCTGTGGCTTTTATGAGTCAGGATATGAGATTTGCCATATCCCAGGTGTTTGTGAGGCTTCCATTTCTTCTGCTGTGAGAGTAGTTGAAACAAAATAAATTTAAAACAAACTCAGCTGGATGGCAGAGGAATACACACAGCAGAGTGAGGAGCTGTGGTGTCATACAGTGTCTGATGGTTCCCTATATCGTTTCAAATTGTAGAAGTGCTTAACAGGGAATATCTGGAGGGTTAGCAGAGCTGGACGGAGAGAGGTCAATAATTATTTCTACATTACCAAAGGAAGCTAACATACCATCACTGCCAGGGTGATGCCAGTTTTTTCACTTTCAAGAAAGGGAATGAAATCTTGTGGTTTCAATGAGGATTAATTGGGCAAGCTTTGGTCCCTTTCAGTGCACTTCTGGTCATCCATTCACTTTTATTGTTTTCACTTGGTTTCAGAATTTTTCTTTTCTTTTTTAGGACATTTCATTTCTTCAAATTCTTCTCCTCTCTCTTTATTTACCTTTCTTCCCTGATTTCAGGATCTGAATTGGAGTAGTTTTGGTAAGTTTTGGTCCTTTTCACTGCCCCTCATTTCATCTCAGTCCGTTCGGCTGTAATCACTCAGTTTCCAAATTTCTGGGTTTTTTCAATTGCATTTTATTTGATCATATTTTCTTTCCAGAGAAATCCTTTCAGGAATGGGAATGATATCTTAAAATCATAGACCAAAGTCTAACAAACACTCTGGCCCACATATTTAATTTTTTTCACTCAGATTGAAGTCGAAATAAGAATTTTGTTTGCAGTTTTCAGTGCAGGAACTGAAATTTATTTCTCATTCGATTTTCTCTTTTTTACTCAGATATAGGTATTTGCTAGCTGTGGTGCATGGTTCACCTAGTCAGTCTGTGGAGAATGTCTCCTTAATCTCTTTGGGGTTATGGCTCTAAGTATAATTTTTCTGAGGCCAAGAAAGAGAATTTGTAGTGTATCTTGCACAATAGAGACTTTTCTCTATGCCTGGAGTCATCCAATGTGAGAGCAAAATAAATGTAAAATGTTCAAGCTGTCCCTAAAAAGTGTGTGCTGTGAAGAAACCTGTGAGGAACATATTCCACCTTGAGCCTGCTCTGTTCAGTCTTTTTTCCACCCTCTGCAGGTTTTAACACTTCCCTTTAAGCTCTTTCATCCACCTTCCAGTCACTGAATAAACACCTGCAACCTCACCTGCCACTCAGGGAAAGCCTTTCATGGGACAGGTGAGAAAAGTAATTTCTGCTTCTGAGCACTGTTGCTCTTCACATTGCAATGGTAGAGAGATGACTGCTGTAGGTGTTGCCTTGCTTGTCATAGCTGCTGCTCCTTTGCCCACTTCACTGGGCAAGTTGAAGACATTGAGATCTAAAAGAAGGAGCAGTAGCTGGGTGAAAGATTCTTCAGGTCTGGCTTGAGTGTTGAAGGAGCTCTGTTTGTGGGGTTGGTCTTTGTGCATCAGATAGATGGAGAAATAGTGCAAGATTTCAGCAAAGGGTCTTTTACACATTTTAATCTCCAAACTATCAGCCTGTGTACAGTACACTGAGATGTCTTTATCTGTTAATATAATTTCATGCAGTTCACAGCTGTTTGATCAAAGCAGAGTCTCAATAGAGCTGAGCAATGTGAGCCAACACCAGAACAGAGAGGAGCAATCTATGTTATTGAACTCTGTCTTTGTGTAGTAACACAGGAGGAGGGGCAACCCAGTAGTACCACTCTATCCCAATTCATCTGTGCCTCCCTCCATTCTTCAGTTCCCAGCCAGGAAAACATTTTGGTTTCTTTAGCTTTTTCTCAGCTCTATTCACTCTATTAATTCTTCCCTTCAGCATGGATGCATAAGGGAAAATTTACTTATTGAGTTTCATTTTATCCTTTTATATTTAGTTTCTTCTCCTGGGAAAATCCTAATGTCTGATGCTAGAGGGAGCTCAAAACCAGTATGAAATCTCATCTGGGTTAGTGGATAAAAATCTAAAGAGATTGACAGGGTATTGAATGTTACATAGAAAAATTGTTCCTTTCTGCCGTGATTTTTTTTTTTTTTTGGTGGGTTTTTGGTTGCTTTTTTTTCTGCACCTGTTACAAAGAAGAAAAAGAAGTCTAACCTTGATGGGATTAATTTTTTTTTCCCAGTTATTAATTTTCCCTGCTACTGGGGTGACCTACAACAAGCTTTTGTTATTTTCAGGTGAGATGTTTGGATTTCAGTCTCTGGACCATTTCACTGTAAATAATTTCCAGCTCAATTTCTGATCTTTTTGCACTAGTACAGGCAGTCTTAAACTTACCATAAAAGTATAAATGAGCAAACATTTCATTAAAAATGAAGAGGCTTATGACAATACCTATTCTCCCAGAATGGAACCACCTGAGCTTTTCTAATAGCTGGTGACATCCATTAGCACTTCTCTCAGAAATTGAAAACATTTTCCATCTGTTCATACACACTCATTACAAAGTAGTTAAGAGCCTATGGGATCACACAGACACATTTTTGCAAATTAAAAAATATCAAAATGAGTTATTGAAGAAGCAGGGATGACTTTGTAATAAGCATCCAAGCCTTAAACTTTCCCTTTCCTCAGACACTGCAGACACCCCATTAGCTGAAACCTGTTTAGTCTGTAACCTTCCAGAACATGACATTTTGAAACTCTATGCTATATATCCTATGAGAAGTCCAGCCAGTCCTGCCCATTTACACTACTCTAACAAAGAGCAGAAATCAGTCATTTTTTGGCAGAAATCCCTGAGGCCAAGTAGCTGAGAACTCAAAAATGGGGCATTTACATAAACAGTGAGATCAGACAGTATTGTATTTATATGCAATAAACGTCATGAATAATGTGCTTGCATGTTTTCATGCCTGAAATTGTCTCTAAGCAGTAAGTTTGGATTCGTCTTTCCTGAAGGAAAATTTATTGGGAATGGACATTTCTAATAAACTCCTTCAGTCTACAAGATGATGGAAGATCAGCAAAAGGCTTCTACAGACAGGGCTGTGGAAGTCAAGACAGCCAATGCTCAAGACAGCCAAGCACTCAGAGTGCTTCCTTAAAAACCTCAGAGGGCTCCAAGCATCAGGACTTTGTTATCTAACAGTCTTTTGTACTTTTCATACGTAACCTCTCATGGGCAGCTCCACACAGCTCTGTTGTTTTTCTTCTTTCTCTCTCTTCCTTCTGCAGGTCTGGCTCGCTCCCTCCTGTCCCTAGCCTGGCTGCCTAACCCTGTCTGCCCCTGGTACAAAGTCTTACCCTTTCTGTCCCTCACACAGCCTCCTGTTCCCTCCTCCTCACAGCACGGCCAGCAGACTCCATCAAATTGCAACTGAATTGCAACTCCAACTCAACGGCAACTGACTGCAACTCACTCTTCTATCCCACCCATAGCTGGGAGGGCAGGGCTGCTCCTGCTCTTTGGTAGTTAACACAGCTGCAATATATTGGGGGCAAGATTGCCTTCAGCACTATCTCTGTCTGTCTTCCCACACAGGGCTTCTAGAATGACAGAGAAGGCTTGGTTGGAGACACATGTCAAAACAAGTAAACACAATATGCATTCAACTTAAATCTGTTTAGAGGTCTTCCTCAAAAATCAGCCTTCTTGAGAGTGATTCCAGCACCATCTCACTCCATGCATGTTTCTTCACATAACCGGCCTCTTGGTCAGACCTCCTGTTTGTATATGTGTCTAATTGATTACTGAGTACAAATTGAGGGTCACCATGTTTTACATGGTTGTGTCCTAAGCCTCATTCAGAGCCTCAAAAGCTTCTGATTTTTTTTTTCAGTAAAGTGACTGCCACATGTCTTGGTCCTGTGGACACCT
Organism: Nicator chloris; assembly: GCA_013400495.1. Taxonomy (NCBI): domain Eukaryota; kingdom Metazoa; phylum Chordata; class Aves; order Passeriformes; family Pycnonotidae; genus Nicator; species Nicator chloris. The sequence goes on from WAAE01012953.1 coordinate 40,370, forward strand.
TGACAAATTAGATTGGTGAGTAATCACCAACTCTATGAAGTTTAACAAGAGCAAGTGACAGATTCTGCACCTGGGACAGGGCAACCCTGGATGTACGTACAGAGTGGAGAGCAAGTGGTTGGAAAGCTTGCTCAACAAGGAAATATTTTCTGGGGACAATAAAAGTAACCATGTAGGAAATATAGCAAGGAAGAAGAAACATTTAGTGTGGGAACCTTGGATTATCCATTAGTGGTGCACATGCTATGCCTGTGTTTCAGTCCAAAGTTGGTGTCACTGAACTGTAGAAAGGCTGTAGAAAAAGGTCTGTATGAGTTCTCTCAATAAGACAAATGTAATCAAATGTCATACAAATATACATGAGCATGAACAAAGAAGGCAGCATAGAACAGAGTGGTGGGTCATCTGCAAAACGAGATGAAATAGGGTCCAGATGTTCTTTGGATTCATAAAGCAAGAGGCTGACTAAGATATTTCTCTTAGGAAGGATATCACCCTTCCAATAGTTTCTATTAAGCTGTGTGATGACAACACACCTTCCAGCTCCAGGATTTTCTGTCCTACCATACCAGGTGCTGTTTGGGAAGTGGTTGGCTTGTTGTATTATGTGAACACTGAGATTAAAATCTTAACCTCAGCCAACATTAGAGCAGTCAATTGTCTACTTCCATTTTACATACCAGATTTTCTCAGTCTCTGTTACAAATGAGGAAGTTAGTTAGTTACCAGGAAGCTCCCTTTTTTTAACATCACATACAATATTTCTTCTTACTGGCCCACAGAGAAAACAAGGAATCCTGTTTTACATAAAACTCTTAGAAGGTGACTATGACAGAAGACTAAACCCTTGCTAAATGTTGACACATTGCCAGCAGCATACAGTAACAATGGAGACAGTCAGAATTAAGGGCACAATTTGACATTGTGTGCAGAGTAACAGCAATTGCAGTTGTTAGAAGATATTATCTTTCAGCTGGTTGGCTTCATGAGGACAGAATGAAGACCGAATGATGAGGGAAATGGGAGTCCTCCTGTCAGCTGTGATATATGAAGAAATCTTCTGTCTTAACAATGAAATCCTTTACAGACGTAAAGTGAGTCAAAGAGAGGTGATGTCATCCTTTATAGAAATGATAATGTAATCGATTACTATGGGGGATTATGGCAAACATTCCCTAAAAATTATTCTCTCTGCTCTGTATTTAATCACTGAATGATCTTAGCCGAGATTTTTAAACACAAACACATAAAGTGAGCCTTTAATGATAGGGGTTTTATAAATGCCCAAGTCATCTGAATGTCTCTGTTTCATTGAAAAAAGGAATTGTACTTTCATTGTCTTTTGATGAAAGTCTTGTGTACATAATGGGGTGAACAGATTCGAAAATGTCTCTCCTACATTTGGGATCAGGCTTCCAAATATGTATGATATTGGTGAAAACATGAATGGTGAAACCAGCATGCATAAACAAGACATGATGGTTAAAGGCCGGTTGGATCATGATGTTTTTGCTAACGTCACTGCCATAGCCAGCAGAACAGACAGGCCACCTGCTGTGGGTCCTGGGAGCAGGCAGAGTCAGGAGATACTTTGGGAGAATCCTGCACGGGTATTTCTACCAGAACCTGCTAGCCCCATCTGTGCTGGGGCTGCAGACTCAGCTTTCCCAGCTTTTTGTCACTGCTGACATTTTGTCATTAAAAGCTTCCATGTCTCATACAAAACCTGAGCAGCTCTATTTTTCAATGCCAACTAACTGCCAGTTTCCTGGATCAATAACTGTGACTAGCCTAAGAAACCTGCAGGTCCAGGTCTTCATTTTTTAAGGCTTATGTACCGACACTGACTTTATCTGATCTGTAATAATTTTTATCATTTGATGATAGACCTTCTGTTTAAGCAGAACCACATTTCTACCCTGCCTGTGAAATTCAGCACCTGCATTACCTTCAGTTTATGCAGTGACATGGGACATTCAGGGAAACTGCATTTCATTTTACATGATTTTGTATTTAAAGGGAAAAAAAGAACAAGCCAGCTACTTTGGAGCAAAGAGTGCTGTGAACTTAACGTGACCACACTGTCAAATTTACTTCAGGATGATACATTTGTTCATTAATTATGATATTTTAGGTGAATGTCATACCTTTCTTTATCTGCATGCTTAACTACACTTCAACCTTTTCAGCAGGTTTTCTACTGAATCATTTCTCGCATAAAAGTATTGGAGCCATGCCTTCCTTTTCTTTAGAGATACTTCTGCAGTTTCCCTGACCCTACTACTAGCTGGGAGAATAGATTAAAACTTCTGAGCTGTGAGTTACATTAGTGATAACTGTGCTGATCAGTGATAAAGCAAAGGGTTGGCATGTCACATGAGGAACAGACCTCTCTCTATATTAAATAACCTTTTCTTATGGATGATGAAAAAAGCCCTGGATAGGGCTATGAAATATCATAGGAAGATTTGTGTGGGAAGGGTCCTCTGGAGGCTTGTTGTTAGATCAGATTTCTGAGAAGCTTGACCAGGCGAGTGCTGAAGATATCAAAGGCTCTGGATTTAATTGCAAAATGGTATCCATTGTAGGATTGTCATTCTACAGCTGAGTCACATAACAAGCAAATGCACAGCAGGGCCACCATTAATTGAAAGTGAAAGCAGCATCCAAATGAACTCTGCTCTACTTCAAATGAAGCCAAAGATTTGCAATCTTACTCACAGTGGACCAAAGCTTTCATCAACTATTTTACACCCAGTATTCAAGTTATTCCTTTGTTGGCTTCAAAGGAAAAGCACTGAGATAACAGATGGACAAAGAGGGAGGACTCTAAGCCCATAATCCGAGTGAGAACATGACTGTGTTGATATGCTGGTCCTGTTGGACCATGCAAGAATCCTTTGTTTGATAGCCATGATACTGATTTCAGATTTGGAAAACTGCTTTACAGGGAATCCTAGAACAGTTTGGGTTGGAAGGGACCATTACATGCCACCCAGTACCACCTCCAAGCTGAAGGATGTAAAGAACCCACCTTAATTAACATACAACAAGGCCAGTGTTTTTAAAAAGAGTTAGAGTGGTTAGGTAGGTAGGAGCTAGTAGATTATGCATTACAATCCTAGGTGGGAGCTGCAGTCAAGAGCCACATTTTCCCAAAACCTTTGCACCCAGCAACACCCCATGAAGAGAGGGAATCAGCGGTCATGAATTGGTTTAGTCCACGCCGGATAAAACACAGAGACCTTTGACTCAAACATGGAGACAGAACACTCCATCTGAGCAATATAATTAGAAAAAAAAAGGAAGCCAGAAGGTTGGCTGAGCTTATGTAGATATGTATTCATGGCTTTGATGGGAAAAGACTATTAAAGATGTGTTCTGTTTCTTTCTAAATGTCAGTTTTTACTGAGCAATCCATTCTGCTGTCCAATGACTTATTAAAAAGAGAGGGACTTTGAAATGCTAAGCAAGCCCAAGATCCCAGAAAGCTGCTCATATATGTTTGTTTATTTATTTACCCACAATTTTTTTCTTGTGTGGCCAGCTTAGCTCCCGCGTAAGAGAGCAAACAAACTGCAGATGCAGAGCTGATGACATTAGGCCTAACAGAGCCCTCAAAATAAATGAATTTTTTCTTTGAATTGTCAAGGAAATGGGACTTTCCAAGTCTAAGTTCAGAATGGATCCTAAAATCTGTCTCAGTCCAGTGTGTGCTGAAGCTATGAAGCTTCACTGCTTTGAGTATTTTTTTTTTCCTGTTAAGGACACCAGAATTCATTCCCCATCTACTACTTTTTGTTGGTCATTACAAAGTAAGGTACTGCTAGAACAGATGTTATCATCACATCTTTGTGTGTGTGTGTGTGTGTTATGTTATTTATAAGAAAGACTTACAATTCATATTTTAAAAAAAAAGCAAAAAGAAATCAGTCATGTTATCTTGTAAATTCGGGGACCGTTTCTGAACTGATGTTTCAATTATGGAAAGTTCTTTTACCAAAACTACAAATCCACGCTGTAAGAGTGTTTCCCAACTCCTTTGTTCCATAGTACAACCAATATATTTTTAAGCTGTTTGAGTTTGAACTGTAAGTTTTATCTAATTATATCAGAAATTGTTACCAATATCAGGTTATTTGTTACTTTCTCTGTACAGTGAAATAATCTGCCAAAGGTAGTGTAGCATCTATAGATGTACTAATAACAGATGCTTGTTCATTTTTTGCTTTATGGATTAGGAGCACTGGAATAAAAAATGTCTTTCATAGTAGTCTCTAATTCAGTTGTTAACCTAACAATGAAAGTGAAGAGTAAAATTACTGTAACTGTGATCAATTGGCCTGTGGCAGAAGGAAATTCATTCAGAGCACGCTCCATGCAAAAATTCGTCATGTAAGGTCTTTATACACACAATTCTGTATTTAATTGTTCTGCCTTAGTTATAGAGCGTCAAATCCATGGGGGTGGTTGGTGATGACAAGGGAAGGAGCTAGGATGGAGAGGTTCAGTTTGGATTTTGCCTTCTCTATTCCAACCCTCTTTTTCTCAGGCAGCACTCAATCTCTGGATTTCTTTCCTTTCTACCTAGCCATTCCCAATACCACTTATCCTTCCTCCATGTGCTTCCATAAGGATTTGTCTGACAAGCTTCTGGTACCAGAGTCTTTCAGATCACAGGAAGGCTGGGCTTGCAGCTCCAACACCAGGATCCCACTCCATGTCCACTGAGTCCAGAGGTAATAGGTGGCTGGAGACTCAGAAAAAATTTTTTGGATTCACCTTTGTGCTTTTACTACTCTTACATTCTCCTTGGAATTGTTTTTGGCCATTGGTAGGAAGGAGGATGGGAGGGAAGGCTTTTAGGATGTCAGTGCTTCTAAAAAACTCGTGCCAGTCTACCTCTTGCCCAGAGTGAGGAGCAGCACCCCAGCAACTGTCCTGCTTTGTCCCAGGGACTTTGGTGCACACACCGAATTTTTTCAGGAGTATGTCCTCCTTTTGTCTTCCAAAACAGAGAAATCTCTGTTCTGTGTCTCCATTCTGGACTGGTTGTTTTCCAGACTCCCAAATTACTGTGCAGCAGAACGTCCAAGAGTGCTAGGCTGAACCTCACTCACCTCCCAATATCCAGACACATGCAGGATCTTAATTAAAATGCAGGAAGCACCTGTTTTCTGTGGACATTTCTTCCTTTTAAAAATCCAAAGTTGAATAAAAATGTTTTGTGCAATTATTTTCATGAAAAATTAGGAAACTTGTTTAACAGTATAAAAAGCCATAACATTTTGATGTTGGGAGGAAATTCTTTACTCTGAGTGTTGTGAGGCACTGGAACAGATTTCCTAGACAAGTTGTGGTTCTCCCACACCTGGAAGTGTTCAAGGCCAAGTCGGATGGGGTTTTTAGAAACCTGGTCTAGTGAAAGGTGTCCCTGCTTATGGTCAGAGGTCTGGAACTAGATGATCTTTAAGATCCTTTCCAACCCAAGCCATATTGTGACTCTATGATTCATGCTTTGCTACAGAAAGTTAATTTCAGTCACTTCAGATCAGTTGCTATGTAACAGAACTTTTGTATGCATCAACAACACATCAAGCTTTTCTCCACTAACAAGCACTTGCCAAGGGCAGGTGTAGGAAGTCGGAACCACTGTGGTAAATTCAGTAAGCATGTGTGAGAAGGTATTGATGACTGTAAGCTTTTGACCACAGCATGAAAGAACCAACAGCAGCAGTCTTACAAGTCTCTGGAATATTAGAGCATAGAATGCCAAGAGCACAACCTTATGAGATTTATGAGACATTATTAACAGAAATGAAGTATATGCATAGCATTTCCAGGAGCATCATTTTTTGACACCACTAAGAGCAGCGTAGCTGAATGTTCTTAAGGCACACTCAGTCAGCATCTGTGATTGGGAAGAAAATTGTGTACTATGAAGGATGGGCAGGCAGACATTCTAAATCTTTTGGAGCATGCTGTGGCCAATTTTATCTGAAAATTATTAGAATTAATCACAAATCATATCTTTAAGAAAGGTGAGTGCTACCGTTACAAAATAATAGTGCATATTATACTTCATACAAAGTCATGACTTCAGCACATCTCTGAGTCACTGGCAAAGGGCCCTTGCTAGCACTCACTAGAACAAGTTCACAGAAGAAACTCATAGAAGAAAATCCATCAGGATTATTTAACATTATAATACTACTGCTTGCTCAGCTGCACATTGCTGGTAGCTGGGAAGGTGTAACTAGGAAAGTACTACTACATAACCTGCCATAATATTTTTCCCCCAGGCACCCACTACGTTACTTTATTGGATGCATAATGCAGACTTAATGGAATCCATTCTGCTATGGTTGAGATACAAAGGATTATGAGTACACAAAATAGGTTTATGGGTTATTTATTTTATTCTGTCGCTAACATGCCAAAGTTAAGCAGACTCTCTAAAGGAAAGGAAATGGAATGGAAATTCATTCAGGATAGACTCCAAATTCAAAAAGGTCTGAAAAAAGTGGGAGTAAAGTCAGGGCAGTAATTCAACCTTGACTGTAATCTTTGCTCTGCCTAGCACTATAATCATTCACTCCCAAGTTCTGGATGTTGGCCCTACACTGACCAGAGTATAAGAACTCCCACGGAGCCCATGAGGGTCACTAAGGTGAATGGTGATAAATCATTGTGTTTTGCTTCCAGCTGTGATGGAATAATTGCACTGAACATTGTAGTTATTAAAATCACATTTGTCACAGGAAAAAAAAGGAAAAAGAAGAGATTGAGGACTCAAAGAGTCTTATATATGTCATGTTTTTCTATACGGTATCTTATTTTCTTTTTTAAAAAAGATAACTCCATTGCATTGGACTGAGAGAGGAGGAAGAAAGACATGGGGCAGAACAACCAAAATCAATTCCAGTTTTTGGTATTAGTCGCTCTTTCCCAGTGCCAGTACCTAATTGTTATATAGGGGCATGCTGTGAGGACACTGAAAAAAGCTCACAGCAGCAAATGCCTATTACATTGTTTAGATATGCAGGCTCCCTCCACTCTGCTTGCCTTGTTTATCTGTTTGCAAATAGTTTCCTTGGGGATCAGGTTTTGCAAGTGTTTAATCATTTTTTTTGTGTGTATTAAATTCTTTGGCAGGCTACACAGAAATGAGGAAGAAAAGGGAAACCAACGAAGGAAAAGGAAACCAATATTTCTAAAATCTTTCCCCCAGGTAACCTGCTTATGAGCAAAGGCTAAACCATGTCTAGGGTGTATCTTGTAATTCTCTCTGAGGATGAATAAACCTGAGCTGAATGAAGTATGCACACTCTGAATGAAGTTTGCATACACCCATGTCAGTAATATTTTCAAACACGACTAAGGTACAGAAAAGGCAGGAGATATTACCTGTATTCGTAACACAAAACAGCCTTCAGACTCCTCTGAATTAATCCAAGCATTGAAAGGATGGAGAGGTAAAGCTGATGTCAGAGGAAGTTAAAAAAACCCACAAAAACATCACAGCAACTATGGGGTGGTCTTGGAGCTGTGACAACAGAAGGCTGGAACAATGGAGCTGTGAAGAGTCCCCGGGCACAGAACGCCATGTGAAGAGGCCCCAGGGACAGAACGCCATGTGAAGAGGCCCTAGGAACAGGATAATGTAAAACCTTATTTCTTTGACAATTGTTCAAATAGGTTTAATCAGAAAGTGTGATAGAGTGTAAGGTTAAATAATTTCCACGTGGTATCTGCTGGAGTTGGCAAAGGTGATTAAGGCACTGGAGAACCTCTCTTGCAAGAAAAGGCTGAGGGAGCTGGGCCTGTTCCGCCTCAGGAAGAGATGACTGAGAGGGGACCTCGTCAATTACTATGGGTACCTGACCAGAGGTGTCAAGAGGAGGTTTCCAGGCTCTTCTCAGTGGTGACAAGCAATAGGACAAGAGGCAATGGGCAGAAACTGAGGCACAGGAAGCTCCACCTGAACATGAGGAAGAACTTTCTTTACTGTGGTGATGACCGAGCACTGGAACAGATTGACCAGAAAGGTTGTGGGGTCTCCCTCACTGGAGATACTCAAGAATTGCCTGGACACACTCCTGTGCCATGTGCTCTAGCATGACCCTGATTGAGCAGAGAGGTTGGACCAGGTGACCTGCTGTGTCCATGCCAACCTGTGGCACCCATTCTGTGATTCTGTGATGAGCTGATTTTATCTGGAGCGAATAACACAAAATGCCAGCATGATTGCTTTTCAACAGCCAGAATAGACTGAAAGAAAAAATAAATGCTTTCTGCCCACTGAGTGTCACATTTCCTGTACTTCTGCAATATTAAATTCTTCTACTAGGATCATAGTTACTCACCTCTGCATGAGTTCTTGTTTCCCACAAGGCTTTTCCAGTTGAAAATTGACATTTCCTAGAAACTGGAAAATGAGAAATATATGAAATTATTATATAAGCAGGAAGACCTTTAGGTGGGGTCTTTTTCCCCTCTGGGTCTGCAAAGGTTATTAAGGGCATCTGGTCAATCCATCACAAAGTTTAGAGGAAATAAAAATTTTAAAATTCTTATTTACAGACCTCTAATTGTCATTTTTGAAAGGATGAGTCTTGTATTATGCTGAATTAAAGTATGAAATCTGAACCTGTTGAAAAATGCAATCATTTCAGTGGTTCTTTCTCCTTTTTCAATGCAGGATTGATACCAAATAAAGATCAATAGGAAATTAGACTCCTCTCCTACCAGACCATTGTTATAAAAGGTAGAAGAGCAAAACTCACTTATTTCTGTACAGAAAGGAACAGGGTTACTATCTATGCAAAATTATCCAGCCAATATATGTCAGTCTTTCATTCCTAAATGGCAGCAGAATAGGAATGCTCCATTTCTCTAAAACCTCAACATCTACCTCAAATGGAGTTTGGTGTGAAAAGATGATTGAGGTGCCCTCTAACACAGAAAAATATTAGAAACTGAAGAACTGCTTATCTACATGGGAAAGGCAGAGCAAAGAACTCAGATCGGGAAGCAGAGACAGACAACATTCAGCTGACAAATAAAAATGGATTTTATGATATAAGGATGATTGAGGAACAAACTCCTGAGGGATGTTTTATCTTGATTATCTGCAGAGGTGCCTTTCTGGAGGGCAGGATTAACACCAGCACAGAAGATATTGCTCAATGCAAGAGTGATGTAGATGAGATTCTCTGCCTTGAAGTAAGATTGGATAATCATAAGGAGCCTTTTTGTCTCTAAATGGCATGACTGATTTCCCAGGCATGCACAGCTCTGAAGTAGAGTCTGTTTAGACTGGTCGGAACAGATTTTCAGGCTGGAGTTGTGAAAAATGAGTGAAGTAAATATATTTTAACTATGCTCTACAACCAGCTGTGGAAGACAGCATGGAAAATACTGTACCATCCTAGATAAGCCACTCTCCTGTGTGTTAAGATCTGATTATTGAGAGATGCCTCTTCCCAAAGAAAGGTGCAAACAAGACCATATGCTGAAGTCAATCCTATGGATTTTATTTAACAGCAAAATGTGAGGTAAAGAGATGGAAAGAAATAGAAAAGGGGGAGGGAGTGAGAGAGAGTGAGAGAGAAATAGATTAAATAGAAAGATAGTCACCATGCCTGTAGATACAGTGATATCCCATTGGTCCTTCTTCACCACGGTCTTTTCTGTGGTGGGATTCCTCCAGTCCCTCAAAACTTCTTTATACGTTATACACTTTAGCAAACAAAGGTATCAATGTCCATGGGTTACATGATTTTCTCAGTTCCAATCCTAGTTAGTCTCATGTTCAGTCCTTCTATTCCTTTGAGTTGGTGGGTTTCTCATATGGTTTCCTCCTTCCAGACCAGTCAGAGCTGATCTTCAGCACAGCTGCTGAGTTTGCTTTCTTTGTGTATTCTTTATGTCCATTATCAGTGCTCCTCCAGCTTATCTACCTCTCCCCAGTTTGAGATAATCAGAAAATAGTACCACCTTTACCTTATCTCAGGTGCCCATCAGGTGCTTATCTAACTGTCCAAACTTCCAGGAATTTATGAAGGCATATCTGCGTGGAAGGAGGGATGTGTTCAGAGGTGAGAGATGATTTAGGAGGTCCTTCTTTCTACAGTTTGCCATAGTGGGCAAAGTCCTCCAGTGATCTTAACAGTGTGTGAAGAAATCATGATCTGTGTCTTACACTGTGGAGCCAATGGCCATCCAAGCCTCACCCTTTATATCCTGACTTTGGAACAATGAGTTCAGAGGAAGATGTAATACTCTCTGTTTCCCTTCAGCAACATAACCCCAACTTGTTAGGGATTATCTGACACCCCCTTATGCTGTTCCATTGAAAAAGTCACTTTTCATGTCAACAGAAAGGGTAGTCAACTTGTTTACAAGTTCAGAAAGACATTATGAAATTAGGAATTAAAGAAATTAACTCGGAAAGGGATTCTTATTGAGGACTCTCTGCCTTTCTGCCCTCAAAGGAATGAGAAAGAATGTACGCAGGCAGCCCTCAGAGAAGTTTGCAACTTGTGCTTTGAACTTATATACCAGAGAGAGGAACAACTGCCAAAAGTACATCCTTGTGCTTCATTTCAGCAAACAAGAAAAACCTAGAGGAGTGGTTCAGCTTTAAGAGAATGTGTCCTCAAATATTTATATTAGCAACTCGCTTACTTAATCCAGAGTTAATTGGAAGAAAAGAACTATTCAATGACTGACAGTCTTATATGGCCTTTCTAATCATGCCTCCACAATTATTTGGACAAAGATTTGATGGATGGGTCTATATAATCTTGCACTAAATTCCTATTTTACAGGGATGAGAAAGTATACTTTGTACTCATATTACAATATTCACATAATCATCTTTATAATTATATCTACCTGCAGCACTTATAAAGAACAGTCTAGAATCAGGCTACTAAATCCATACTCAGCCACTATAACTGATGTAATAACTGAGCTGTTTCATATAAAGTCAGAGATTTTTCCCAATTACTCATTAGTTACCTCCATGGCAATTCTGGGAATGTTGATTGCATGGAGTGAGAAGCTGCAGAAATGGGAAAACCAAACAATTAACATTCTAAAATACACTTTTAGTGAGTTAGTTTTGTCATGGTGATGCAAGAGCCTTGTTTAATTTACAGCTGCATCTTAGTTTCTCATGTAAGTCCAACATTGTTTTCTGATTTTATTATATAAATTGTTGATAACACTTAGAATTAGATTTTAATCAAGAAAAGATTACTCCTGGGCACTAAATCTGTGACTAATGCACCAGTCCAGGAGAGCACTGTAGCATGTAATTTTATCCCTGCTTAGTAGAGTATATAAAGTAATGCTTAATTTGAAGCCTATGAAAAGTCCCATTGACTGATAACATAACCAGGTTTATGAGAATCCAGAAAAATCCAGAGCACCAATTCAGTAGTAAATAAAATGAAAACAAGAACAGAAGACAGTAAAAGTTGCTGCTTTATTCTCTCTCATTCTCTTCCCAAGCAGCAGTAACTCTGCTGTCACAACATTATCATTCATGATTTGTCGAGGTTTTGTACCATGACCCCGTTTGTGTACAAGATGCTTCACAAACCCCAAAAGATAATAATAACCCACCCTAGGTGGTTTGCAGTCCATTTCTAGCTGATATTGCAGTATCTGTCACCACCCTTACCTAAAGGAGACTGAAACTGAAAGACTCTTGGAGGGCTGTCTTTCTTGCACTTCTGCGTTTTTACTAATGGCACATGGTTTTGCAGAAAAGCTGAATTTGTATGCCAGACTGTGTTCTTAACATTGCCAAAAACCCAAACATGAAGCTGAATTCATACACAGTGTCTTACAAAACTGATTAAAAAAATTAACATGAATTGCTAAGTACTGCCCAAATTAACACAAATCAGAGTTCATTACGTAGCATTAGGAGGCAATTTATTGCAATCATTATGCCTGCTGTTACAGGGAACCATATGCCAACTCCAGAAATAACAAGCATTCTGAATCAGGGTCATTGCTGTCATATTTGCATGTGAAACACATTAATTGAGCTCCTGTGCACATTAAAATTTAAATCCACACTTTTTTGCTGCTGAATGCTCCATCATAAATTTCTTGTGAGAAGGGACAAGGAAGACTGAGTGGTGAGAGAGAAACACTTGTCCCAAACTGTGCTAGATTATTAAGTAGTTTAATCCATTCTGCTTAACTAAATGAGGTCCTAAATATCTTTTGGTTTCCACAGTAGGAAGATATGCAGTTATACATGTCAGACATGTGAAATACCATGTTAGTACCCATGTAATCTTGTTCTGGTGGTCTTCCTTACGAGGCTGTATCTGTAAAAGCTAAAGGGTGAGCAACACAGTGTTTAAAAAAGTTGTCTCTTCCATAAAGGATGCTGTGCCATGGAAAAAGTGTAATAAATCTCATTGTTCAGTCACAACGAGTGAGAATGTTAGCATGATTTTCAACCTTAACTCCTAGGAGACACTGCTGCAGTGCAAATTACAACAGCTTGGAAATCAAGATATGTATTTTGCTATTTCAGGATGTATCCAGAATTTCCATGTTGTCAACAGATAAATAAAAGGTGAAAAAAAACCCCTTATTTGACAAAAATGAATATAACAGTACTATCCTT